>LS594404.1:70745-92673 GCA_900490775.1 Pristionchus maxplancki
TTTTCGATTGAGCTACCGCCAGATTACGGTGTTTCGGGATACAGTATATTACTAGGTTACTGTAGAAGGCGTTGCAGCAAAGTAGGTGGAATTTCCCCACTTTTCAGATCCATTTCAAACCATGGTTCATGGTCGTGCGTCACTTTTGGGTCATGAACCCCGGGTCATGGGCCAAAAAAGTGACGGTGGCGGAATCGACTCCTATGGCGATAATTAGTTGCATAATGACGTAGCAATACTATTTGAGTGGTTTTTTGCAAGAATACTAATATAAAGCAAGCGGAAAATGCATGGATAAGCCCACCCCGGAGTGACTCCTGACCATTCAAATCAATTTTTCAAAAATATATATGTCCCAATCCGTCCCATTTGTGGTGGGATGGGTGTAGGGGGTATGGGGTACACTCACATACCTAGTTTGTGTGGGCAGAAATGGCGTTGAGATACAGAGAAATGAGAAAATGTGAAATTCTTAGTCAAAAAATCAGTATCAGAATCGACCGGAATTCAATCCCAATAGTGCTGTAGTACACTCTGGGCATGCCTAACACACTGCAAAAGGAATTTTGACTCTATCTTGTTCGGTTGAGAAATTATGGATTTTCATCACTTTTCACCATGCCCGCACCTGGCGCGCCGTATTTCGCAATACAGGCGATGACGTCATCATTTTTGCAAACAAGGTCAGGGGCCCCCCAGGCCCTATGGGTATGGCGGCCGAAATCGAAAATCCTGGCGCAATGTCCGGGGGGTGCGGACTTTTTACCGATCCGGGCTCTTAAAGTGCGCAGACATTCCCGCTTGCTCCAAACATCCCTCCTCCTCATCTCTTTTTGCGAGTATTTGTCTGCGTATACTCGAGGGCGTGCAAGGGAATGGCAGGAGATTAGGCAGATTGCCACTCTCCTCATTTCCCCTGATCTCTAGTCAGTAATAGAATGTTAGAGATTACGCGAAAATGAGAGAGTCGGGGAGCATCTTATGCAGATTAGACACTGCCGTGTGACTTTACTGATAACAGTATGGGTACTGTCGATGACTAATTTAGCGAGAAACATCTGATCCATGAAATATCTTTTCGAAATGGTTACCTGAGTGAAACAGGAGTAGAAGTGATCACACTGCCTGTTTCCAACCAATCGAAAGAGGAAGAGCGAGAGAGGGCGGGCGAAGTTTGAGTTACTGCGTCCTGAGATTGGTGAGATGTGTTTCACGATAGAGTGATAGGTCGACACTAAACGAATTTTCAATAAAAGATCCTCTTCCAAGAAAAAAGATAGAAAATGTGGATGAGATGATCGAAAAATAAAGAAAAGAACTAAGGCGCCGAGTTTCAGTATCAGCAATCAATTTGCGGTCGAACCAATTAGTGGTGAGGATCGAGAAGGAACAAAGAAGTGAAAGAGTGGAGAGTGAAAGAGTTCCGACGGCAGAAAGAGAGGATCGCATAAATCGGAGATTGAGAGATGGAAGGTGATTAGAAGAAGCGAGGAAATGAGAAATGGAGAGGAATCTGGGAACCAGCTGGGAAGAGGAGATGAATCGAAATGCTGTGAAGGGTATCTCAAACAGTGTGGTAATAAGTAGGAAATTAAGCAGCTAGTGTGGATAGTCTATCGCGCATAGGAAATGAGAAAGGGGATTTTGACAGCATCTGGAGATCAGGAAATAAACTGGAAAGCTCAACTACGCAATGTTTTCCTCTATAACAATCCGGAAACGACGGACAGAGAAGATGCCGCCTAGCCACTCGTCGAAACCCAAGCACCTCTCTCATGTGCGAGCGAGAGGTTCCTCGTTTTTCACGCGCATTCGGGCCAACTCTCTCCATTCTACACACTCCCTAGCAGATCAGAGAAACTAGAGAGTGGGCAGAATGAGGAGAGTTCCTCTCTTCATTCTCTCATGACTCGCAGATCGGATCTGATTTCAGGCAGAGACTTGTGCAGTAGAAAGATCAGTGAACAGGGAGAGCAGGGAAACAAAGGAAATGTAGTCTAGAATTTTTGTTACGGAACTTGAATTCCTATAAAAAATTTCAAATTTCAGGTAATTTTCGAAATGGCGCTTTATTTTTTTGAAATACGCACCTTGGCGACCTTCTTCTCTCCTTTCTTCGCTGCTCTCAACAGTGATTGAACGACGTGATCGACCGAGGGAGGAGGCGTGTCTGCAATATTTATTTATTTAAAATTAGTACAAAAAAGTTTCCAGCTATTGAACTATCCATCGATTTGTGATCGATTCAAATTTGTTTCACG
This sequence comes from Pristionchus maxplancki, assembly GCA_900490775.1. Lineage (NCBI taxonomy): Eukaryota > Metazoa > Nematoda > Chromadorea > Rhabditida > Neodiplogasteridae > Pristionchus > Pristionchus maxplancki. The sequence continues at coordinate 73,007 of LS594404.1, forward strand.
ATGAGCAAATGAGAGACATAGTCACTGTATTCTCAATAGGCTACCGTAGAATTCCAAAAAAAACAATCCTATCGAAAGCGTATTTGATTCAAATATGCTTCACGTTGTCCTAATAAGAGGAGTTGCAGAGAGTTTTCAATAGCGGTTTGGCTGCCATTTTAAGAGAATAAATCTAACCAATCGATATGGAGGAGGCCACTTTGGCTGCGCGCAGCTGCGGCTGAGAAGAGCCGAGGCGTTCCGCGCACGAAACCTGAAATTAATTAATTAATTAAGTTAATTAATTAATTAAGTATTTTTATGTTTCTATCATAACTCCAGTTCCGATGACATCATCAAGTTCATTCCCCGGCCAATCGATTATCGTCTGCTCTACCTACTCTTTCTGTCTGATTGACACTATCACTGATACCGTGCGACGGCGTTTACAAGAGGGGAGGAGGAGGAGGAAGGGAGGGAATGAACGGGTTATCCAATGACGAGGAGTCGAGGGAACAGCTCATGAACTTAGTCGAATGACAAGGAACTAATGTTTCATTATTTTGAAGATGTTTGGCCGAGTTCAAAACAAGATTGATTCCGCACTTTCAGTACACTGTTTTCGCTCCGACATTCGCAACAATATCCTCACTAATTACCCTCTCTCGCGCCCCTCTGAGAACAGGTTACTCATCATCAAGAGCAGCACTCTCAGCGTTTCCCGTGCTCTCTCGTTTCTCTGACCCACGAGATACAATGGAGATGAGACATAGTGCTGATGAATGAAAAGATTCCCCATTTGGACAATCCTAATCAATAAAAGGTGATTCAAAGGGATGATTCAATCCCCTGAGAATGGCCATCGATCAACCTTTTCGTATCAATTAGCGTCGAGAGAGAAAGGAATAACAAAAGCGAGGAAGAGCAAGGAAGGAAGAAAGAACAAAAAGGCAGTGATAGCAGAGCGAGAATCGAGTATGGTCAGTGAAGCGAGGGAAGTAGGAACTTCATTTTGTTGGCCCAAGTTTAACTGTTAATAGCAAAAGTTCATAAGAATGGTAGCTATTGAAGAATAGAGAGAACCCATTGAAGAATATTAGAGATTAGAATCTCAAACAATGCGTGCCAACAACAGTGTCGAGATTGGAATTGACCTTTGGTGCGCATAACAATCGAATAATCTATGCGCCTGAGTAAACAATAGTGCCAGTAAAAAACCAGAATCTTATAATTCAAAAAGAAAGTAAAAAGAAAACCCACGCAAGGCTCCATCATCTTGTCAATTTCTCTCCTCCAACAAGGAAACGCGCGCAACTTTCTCTCCTCTTCTGCCGCAATAGAGAGAAGAGAACGGGAACTATCAGCAGCAGCCGCTGCTCATTGGGGTCACCAGGGGGGGGGGGAGGAGAGGGGGAGGAGAGGAGGAAGATGCCCGAATTGTCCTGCCGGCCAAGTGCACTGTTTTCGCTGCCTTTTTCGTCTCGATTCGATACGCAGATTGCCCAAGGTTGATGTGGGGTCACTTGTTCCTTTTAGACGGGACGACGATCACAACAAAGTGATGGGAACTAGGAGGGGAGGTGGGAGGTAGGAGGAATGGAGAGGGCGATTCCCGAATGGGGCCCGTAGTGACTCAGCCACGCCAAGTGAATGCTTATCACTGGGAGGGAGGGGGAAATGTCAGGGAGGAGAGAAGAAGAGAATAAGGAGAAAGGAGGAGAACTCTCCTCATTCTGCGTTGTCTCTCGTCTCCATGATCAGCAGCGGAGTAGCAAGAGAACAAGAGGAGAACGGGGTGCCCCGTTCAAGCAGTTTCTCTACTGGTTCTAGCTCTGGGATATCTCCAGCTCACTGTCAGTGGAACTGTTTCCGTTCAAGGGCACTGCGCAGTTCATACTGTTCGAAATGCATTCCTTCGTTGTCAGTTGAACCCTTCAGCGGATCTTACAGTTAGGAACACATTGCTCGCTCGTTCTCTTCCTTCCGTAAGTATTCCAAACGAGCATTAAACATGTGGTAACGAGCCCATTATTCACATGTGATTCTGATCCTGTATCACCCCTCTCTCTATGTACAGAGAGGGCCGTTCCATTCGCGCGCGTCAGTTCCCTCCCCTCCCTCATCATTGCATGGCAAACATCCCTCTCGATGGCAAGGAAGAAACGTGCACTCTGGTATCACAGTGCTATTTCGTATTTCCAGTGATGCATAAAAGCGAGAATCTCTCTATTCTCTATGTCTCACATCAATTATAGAGCGACTAAGGGCGGAGACTTCTCATTACCTTCATTTGGAATATGTTCAGAGGTTCACTGGACTCTCAACTCTGAACACTCTGGGCTTCTCTGACTTGATCCTGGCAGACACTAGAGAGGGGCCTAATGTATTCCCATCTGTCTCTCCCCCTCTCTCTTATTCCGTGAGGTAAGATGAGAAGCACGGTGGAATTCCATCCGGGAGAGAAGTATGAGAAGCTGCTCTCCCATTTCCCTTGCTCTCTACACAGTCAGCGAGGGTGAGAAAGTGTGCGGAATGGAGAGAGTCAGACAACTCTCTCATTCCGAGCCTATCATCTACATTCGGCAACCTGATCAGAGGGTGGACGAATGCATTATTCAGTAGTCTCAGATGAGGTTGGTGAAGAGTTTTTGAAGAATGGGGAAGAGATGTGATTCAAGTATCGTTTAATATCTATTGAAGAGCGCATTATCGATACGAGGTTGATTTTTGATTTAAAAATAAATAAATAATGAGTCATTGTCTGGGTTTAGTAATCAAAAGTGCTTGGGTACTCCTCCAAGCAATCGCAAACTGTTGACCCGATCGCTTCGTCTTCTTTGCACAACAAAAGCCTAGAGAGCGGTCGTTACTCTCGATTGAATAGGGGAAGAACCCCGTTAGATGGGAGAGAGGGAGGAAGGAGGAAGAGGAGGAAAGAGGTATTGGGTATTGGCAAAAAAGAGGCGAATGATCGAAGAAGGAGAGTGGAGCGGTTTCCGAACTGGGCAAGGGGTTCGAATATGGGGGAGGATGAGTAATTCGAATTGAATGAGTAAGGAAGTAAGTAAAGAAGCGCGGCCATTACAACAGAATTGACTAATTTACGTGCAAATCAAATCAGATGAAAGCAAATGCGAATCACAATTCTGAGAACTTTAAATGTAATGTAACTGCGCTGATCGATTTCACGCATTGTTAATCACGAAAATACAATGAAGAAAGACGAATAAGCAACTCCGGAAAATCTACCACCCAAAGTACTAAGGGCTACATCTGATCAGGGGAAGTCGATTCTCTTCCGATGTACTCCAATCTAGGAAGGGGAGTGCGCCAATCCGAGAGAGAGACATTGCAAGAAAGAGGAGAGGAGAGGTTAAAGGCCGCTGCTTTCCAGATGATCCGAGAGGGAGAGACAAGGGGGGATCGAGAGAGGAGAAGAGGGAGGGGGTGTAGCCATCTGAATACTCCCCCCTTCCATTACACCATTCAGCACACTTAGGGAAGAGGTTCATTGAGGGAGGGGAAACAACAAAGACGGACAAGGGGGGGAAGGTGGGGGGGGAGGGAGGGCAACCGGGTGTCAAGAGTGGAGATTAGCCATTTGTAGTCGCCCTCGTTACATCACGAACGTTAGTCAGTCGAGAATACTTAACCGACGAATTGAAGAATTGAAGGTGTGCAAAGCCACATAAGAAAAAGCACCCAAGGAACCGCGGTCACTCAGGAAAATCCTACAGAAAATGAAAAGAAGCGCTAGGATAATCTCAATCAGCAGCATCGATAAACTGATCAGTCACTCTCTCAAAATACGAGGACAATCCCGCCGTTCTACACTAACAGCTCGGCGAGACGGATAATCAGAGAAAGCGACGCGATTTATCCTCCATTTTTCTCGTAATCAGGCCAGCAGAAGAGGAAAACAAGCGATGAAGTGGAACCACGAGAAGCGGCTGACACCGCACCGAATTAGCAAATTAGAGCAAAAGAAGGCGTTGAATCGGAGCAGACATATAGCTGTCGAGATAATTAGCAAATTAGAGCGACAAACATGGTTCAGGGCTAAGAATCCTGCAAGAAAAACCACGTTACCTATTGGGGCTTTCTACTGAATCTGCAGTGAATTTTCCAGGATTTAGGAAAATGATGAAACAACCTCATCCGACGGTTGAAATGATCGCCTCCAGGAAGGACAAAAGCGAGAGGATCTCATTGCGATGACTAAGAGAACTCAGGAGAACCTCATCGAATTCCTTCGATTCCCCGTCAGTAAAGAGAGAGTTCAGGAGGGGGTTCGATCGAGAGAGAGAGGGAGAGGTAAACCGTCTGGTAAACACACTACTCATTAGAGGGAGCAGAGGTGGAATGGAGAGAGGGACATGTCACAGGGGGGATAGCAAGTGGTGTTCGACTGAGTAATGGGACATTGAAGATGTTGTTTGGAGGAGATGCAAGGGCTGACTTGCAGGGTTTATGTGAGACAAGCCTTGGTCAAGGAAAATAGGGGAATAGCGAATTCACAGAGGTTTTGGTCAAAGGAGGTCCTCAAATCATGTCAATGGATCTACTTTACCGAAACTTCTGAGTAACCACTAGAAGCTAAAGGTAAAAGAATACCGTGTAATATACCAGAATAACGGGTCACAATTACTTACATTAGGTAAAGGGCTGCTCATTCGACTCCCGATTAGCTTCTTCAGCTTGTTTACATGCGAAAGACGGGAAACAATGATCTGCTAGTGATCTTCTCCATTTCACTCCCTCCCTCCTTCCTTCCTTCATGTTTCTGTGCTGTTGTCTTCCTCGATAGTCTCGAATTACGAGGATCGAAGTAGCGAGCACTTTCAACAGCGGGAATTCAACAGGAAGAGAGGAGATCAAGAACGAAGGAGGCGGAGATCATTTTTTTACATGACGAATACTCTCTTATTGAGGACCCCATCCATTCCTACCTATCACGACACTATGAAACATATTCGGTCAAATAGAGAGGCGAACAAGCATCAGGAATAGCGTTGTCAATACGAAGAACCCGTCTCTTCATTCCACGTGCTCTCTCAACGGCCCGAGTGACGAGATAGCATGTGAAATGAACATACGGATTCTTCTTTTGACAACCCTAATGAGGAACTCTTAGTACTACCAACTGATTGGAAGTAAATGATAAATGATGTCAATCTGAAGTCGATGGCATCTAATTGGGCAGTGAATCACACCGCAATAAAGTCGAAGTTTCAGGAGAGAGAAAGTCGATGATATCATGATTCGAATATCGTAGAATGCGCAGAATCCAAGGTTTTTGAATGAGAAAGACATCGAAAGGAAGGAGAAAAGAGGGAAATGTGAATCGGCGAGCAGCGACATTTGAACATCGCTTCCAGATGTCACCGATTCAAGAGAGAGTGATCGAGGAGAATGGGAAAATCGAGAAACAGAGGGAATGTGAATGGGGTGACGTCAGCATTCTCTCCAGGGTGCAGCTTGTAATAACTCTGTCGCCACGAACCCAATCACCGCGCACCTCACCTAGTGGTTGGCGGATAGAACACTAGGCAACCCTTATTTCGTGATGAATTGAATGGTAGAAATCAGTGATGTTCCCTAGATCGTCGTTTTCAATACGATGTCCCCTCACCTTCTTCTCCCTCTGCCATCTCTCCATCCGTTCGTCCGTCTGGCAATCGTCATCTGCCATCGGCGAATCGGCGTACATCGACTGCGAGAGTCTGAAGAGGAATATTTTCTCCGTAATAATAATTCAAATAGATAGATCTTTTTTTTCAAGCTCAATTGAGTTTCACCATTTTCTTGAAAACCCAAATGTCGATTTGCTTCAATGTATTGTCCGATTCAGCTTTAAAAAAACAATTCAACACCTGTAAATGGACTGCAGCAGTGGGTATTTGTCGTCCTCGAGCACAGATCTTCGCTTCTGAATTATTTTTTTATTATTAAATTGAAATAATAACATAGTAAACAAGTGACAACAAGCAGATCAGTACTAACGGAAGATGCGCTGAGGGTTCGCACAGCTTCCAATTACGAGTAAATGGAGAAGCACACGCGTTAGCATAATGTGCGGGTATCGAGATTGGAGAGGGGGATGGGGGAGGTTAATCGCCCTTGAGGGGCTGCGGGGCACCTGCTAGAGGTCTGTGGGAGCAGTACTGATGGTATTGTAACTAAGGAGCTACAGTGGACAATCACTTGTGTTTCATCGCAATTTTGAAGTTTCAAACCAATTTCGAATTCAATGTGTTGTTTGGTTGCTTGCGGAAATAAATATTATAATAGGAAATAACAACAATAAATGGTAAAACCGTAACGATGTGAGCAATCGATCGAAACTCTGTTATCAACGATCAAGCTCTTTCCATCCTTCTCTCAATGATAAGAATTGGTCGAAAATAGAGGATGACTATGCTTTCAAACGCAGTGATCTGATCAATGATTGGATACATGCTTAAAGTTCTGACAGACAGAAAAAAAAATGGGTGAATAAGAAACATTTGCCCCTTATTTCCACCCGCCCAACCCATCAAGCGGGAATCAAAGAAGAATACATGCGCTACCGCTGGCCATAAAATGCGAAGGGAGGAGATCTTTTATCGACTTGAGACGAGAGAGCACTTCCGATCGAGAGACGGAGCAGAGAATCAGAGAAATTAGCTCGCTCTCCTCAGTCTGCCTGCTCTCTCGTTTCTCTGATCGACGACAGAGCAGGCGAAAAGCGGAGAGTACGAATGTTGTTCTGACCTGCTGTTTTGGCTCCTTTTCCGCTTTCGAATCGTGCTGTAGAATTGGAAGATCTGAAGTGCGTTTTGTCATTGCTCTTTTCTGAATTTCCGAGAACTCAAACTGAACCCATCTCAGGAATCTCATGAGGTCGAGCCTAGTCATCGATATGACGCGATGAAAACAACGTTTCTAGGATATTTTTTCTGGGCGAAAACAAGGGAAAACAGCTCACCGCCTATGGGCGATGGCTCCTCTTCTTCCTCCTCCGGTTCACAGCACTCGAGGTCGAGCGTCAGATCAGTTCGCGATAGGCGAATCGACGAAGCGTCATCGTCCAGCTGGGATTACGGTAGTCAGGATACGGTAGGTTACGATACGCGTGTTTTCTCTCTCAATTGAGATCAAGATCAAGAGCCGAGGCTGGCCGTAAAAGTAATGGAGGAGGGGTTAGGCAGAGAGGAGGGGATGTACCCCTCCCTGCTCCTCTCTTCTTTCGCCCTGTCGCGACAACTAACCCCCACAAAAGAACACCGTGAGAAAAGAAGAAAGAAGGGAAAGAAGGGGTGAGTAATCCAGGCGTGAACGAGGAGGGAACGAAGAGCACTGATTACAAGAGAATTCGGAAGCTTTGATTGCAATTTTGCAAGATCATCTCAAGAACCGGAGCATAACAAGGAAAAAAACAAATGAACTTTAATCTCACCTTCAGTGTTTCCCCACTAGCTTCCGTGTTGTGTGACAGAATGGATAGCCGAGAACCGGAGAGCTCTGATGAGGCTGAAATTATATATTTTTATCTTTACAAAATGATTAATTTAGCGTTTTTCCTTACCTGCCATCAGTGAATTTCGTCCATTCTCCATGCAGGCACTCGCTCTGTGAGGCGGCACCGGCGGCGCTCGATCGATTTTCCCGGCTACCGTATCCCGCCCAATCGCGTCGAGACCACTGCCTATCGATGCCGATTCCAACAGCAGCGCGTCCAGATTGCTGATCGATTCGGCGAGTCGCGAGGATACGGTAGGCATGACGGCCGTCGCGTCGGGACCCGCCGTCAACGTCGACGATCGACGTGATCGACCGCCGTCGGGGTCGACGATGAGCGATGACGTCATCGGGTTACGGTAGTGGAGTGGGGGATCGATCGATAGCGTCGATGAGGTCATGGATACGGTATCTGAGGAGGGCGGATGATGGGGGCCGAGTCGATTTATCGATTGGGAGGAAGCGGTGATGTCCATGAGAGAACCGGGAAGGGATTCCAACTCGGCCAGCATGCGAGATGTCCAACTGCAATTGGATTATTATATTCTGAGTAGAACTGAAGACCAGTGCGAATTGTATTCCCCGCGCCCCCTAGAGCCTCATAATGGCTGTGAAACTCAACTGATCGGCTCAGCAAAATGCGCATGCGCCCCTTGACATTTCCAGGTGAAATTTGGTTGCTCTCAGATATTCCATGACCTTGTATGATCGAGAGATCATGCGAAACAAGGATAACCATTCCCTGAATTCCCGCCAGGTGCCTGGTTCCGTGCGGTAACCCTCAGACACGATCGGTGCTCACATCAATCAAGTTCCGCGAGAGAGCATAATCGAATCATTGCGAGAGTAAATTACTCGAGGCGAACGCTGATTCATTACTAATTGAACGATAATTAGCTACAAACACGCGGAGATTCTCGGGAAAGAACGAAATGCTGAAGAGCTCCCACGCTTTTCGAGAATTCAGAAGCAAACCCAGACGCAAGAGTGAACTTTTCCGATCTTTGCGCGTCAAGGGCTATCATTTCGGCATTCCGCGGCTTTATTTTGACTGGGCGCATCTTCGTTGGCTTCTGTGTGCTCATCGATTTGTGAATCATTTTTGAAAATGCTAAATTACCGAGAAACGGAGGCCTGACTGGAGAAGTCGAGGGCATCGTCATCGTCGAGGCCTGAATTTAATTTATTGATTAAGTTTATTTTTATTTAATTAATTAATTAACAACCTCGATGAAGATCGGCCATGCTCTGTGCCTTGAGATGGTAGCTGGAGGCTATCGGAGTCAGCGGCGAGGGTCGAACCTCCTGCCCCGTCCCGTTGCCCAGTCGACCACTACGAATGACCGCAGAAAAGGCCGACGGAGGGCTGAGAATATTATTTTTATTTTTCACTTCTTCGGCTAGTACCAACTGATGTCTGCGTTCATTGAAGTACATAGATTCTATGTGAAACTCAATCCATTACAAATCTCCTAGTTATAGCTAAAAAATATTCGAAACTCACCCATTCGCCGTGCCCTCCGATATCGGGAGACAGTGCATCGATAGGTGGGCCCGTTGCTGATTGCGTCGATTGAATCTTCGCGCCGAGGGACCTGCAGGTGTTTTGATTTGTTATTGTGGTCAAAACAAGGCAAAACAACAACACAATTTTATGACGCTTTTAGGGGATCTACAAATCGATTCTTTTATCGGCTGTGTTTCCCCACTGTGCGGCTGAGCTAACACATGGGATGAAGAAAGGAGGAAGGCAGTTTTCATGCATCGATTCATGGATCGGAATGAAGACTTTCGAAAATAATTCAAGAACTAAGATCAACAATCAAAGGTGCAGAGGCGCGGCGACAATTGAGAGAGAGAGAGAAAGGAAGAGAATGGACGCATGCAAATGCCAACTGATGAGTGTGAACAAACGGCGGCAAGACAAGAATGCGTCTCTCAATTTAGAGTGATCTCTCGTCGGTCAGAGAAACGAGAGAGCATGTAGAATGAGGAGAGGCGCGCTGCTGAACTGACAACCTAACTGATGAGTACAGACAGTAAGGAATGGATGGTTGGACGAACAAATGTGTTTCAGCCCTACTTGATATCGAGGGAAATGGTAGAGAGATGATTATTAGAGATGAAGAAAAGGAAACCACTATCTTTTAAAAGACGATTAAAAAATCTGCCGAGAGTTGTGCGTCGAATGCGCAACGAAAGTGAACACGAACTCGCGCGAAGAAAAAGAGTCGAGAGGCGAGTTATGAATAGGGAAATGCGCCGCCGTCTCGTGAGTATTGAGAAAGAAGTTGTGATGGGGTCGGGTTTCGACTGCGAAATGGCGCGTGAAATCTCGAGATCAAAGATCAGCAATATCGAGTAAAAACGATGAATTTCTATCAACCGAAGTCGAGATCGAGCTTGAATTCAGGCTGAATTTTCCGAATCTTGAGAGGATTTTGTCAGATTTAATGGGAAGCCAAGTGAAATCTGGAGGATAAACGACGGTAGCTCTCAGAAATGGACAGATTACTCCAATACAAGTAAATGAATGCTATTCCTACTCACTTTTGGTGTGAATGTGACAGATAGAGGATAGTAGATCATCAATCAAATCTCATGGATAATGGAAATGAAGGATCAATGATCAAAATCGATAGGAGACGCTTCTAAGGAATTCGAGGGGACTCGTCAAGTGAAATGACTCGGAATGTGTGGTGTGAAGAGAGGACAGTTATGGATGATGGCCTGAGCGAGAGACAATGGGGATAGAAGAGACGGTAGAGAGGGAAAGGGCTGTTAGAGACCAAGGGAAATGGAGAGACGCGTCTGAGACGAATATGATCCTGCTCTCTCCATTTCCCATGCTCTCTCGCTCCGTCTGACCGACGAGAGAGTGTGGGAAAGTGAGAGACGGGTGTGGAAATCGTCCGTGAGCTGCTTCCATATCGGGAGTGAGTCAGAGCGATCAGCCATTTTCTTGGTCATTTTCTTCGTCGTTGAAAGAGCGAAGAACAGAGAGAGAAAGGAAGATTTCATGCAAAATTGCGATCTCTAAAGAGAAAAAGAGCGAAATCGCGCTTGCATCATAAAAGGAATGCAGTTTGGAGCCTGGAGAAGCAGAGAATCGTAATCATTGCGTAATGATAATGAATTCCATCATGCAATCAAAATCAGGAAGGCAATGGATGATAATATCGTGTGGATCAATGCATGAACACTAAGAGTCGTAAGGTGTTTGTAGATTGCAAAAGCAAGACAAAAGATCCCAGATATTTTAATTGGGATGCCCACAAACCAGGATGCAATCAGAGATTCGAATTCGCGTGGGCGCAATGAGTACAATCAGATCTCTCTCACAGCTTCTTCACACAGAGACGGTCAATGAGCGCGATAAGAGAGGAAAAAGAGGGAAGATCAGATGGAGAAAAGAGGGTGGGAAAGAGAGAGAGGAGAGAGAGAAGACGCCTATTATGACTGTGTACAGAAAACGGAAGCGTGGAGCCATTGAGAGATCGGAGTGAAAGAATCAATAATCTACCGAAATTCACCTCGAAGCTTCGGTTCCTCGATCTGCGGAACGATTGGTCTTTGATCTCTAGCGAGGTTGAACGATTGCTCGGTGGTTAATCGTCGGAGGGCCGGGCTGCAAAATTAGTTTTAAATTTTAAGATTCTTTCGTAACCAATCGCTAAAAAATTTGTGCTACTGAAAAGATCTAACCGTTCTTCGTCCTCCTCACTCGAACTGCTATCCACCACTCCTCTCGCTAGTATCACCGAAGTCTCCGGCTCGAGATTGATCGATTTCCTGTGCTTGAATCGACGTCTGCGCAGCACGGGACGAGATTCGACTGGAATTAATTAATTAATTAATTACATGTTTATTTTTATATTTTTGAAAGAAGCAGACTGTGTACTGCAGTACCCTTTCAGAACTGATCACATAGTGTGAGTGAAACGCATCCTAATCTTCAATTTGGGTGAAGGAAATCTGATTTTCGAAATACCTCTCTCTAGTCGCTTCTCCTCATCTTCGATGACTTGAGGAAGGTGCGCCTGTGAGAGCGACGGTTTCGCAGCCCAACTGTAATTATATATTTTTAATTTACAAATTTGTAAAGCTTATAAAGTAAAAATAAAACTGCAACAGCACAGAAAGAAAGAGCAAACAGCATCGGAATTCTTCGCTCTTCCCATCCGCCTTCCTATCGCTCATTCATGAATGCCAGCAAAAGTTCACGCGAAAGCGAAACCCCCGAATCCTTGCAATCAATCAATCTGACCCACCAACCACCGTACCCAAACCGATAAATCACAAGGGGAGTCTCTTCTCCTCAAGGAATGGACAGATCAGCTGGTGTCAGGCAGCCCTTCAAATCGAGCCCATTTCTTGTCTAAACGGGCCATTTTGCGCATCTGGCCCACGTAAAATGTGTGTGTGTGTGTGTGAGCGCATGTGAGAGAAGGGGACACGTTTCGAATTATTGGTGTGACTGGAACCAGACGATTCCTTCAACGAACCGGTTTAATAGCATTTTTGAAACGTATTAGAGTTTTTTTTTGAAAAAGTATTTTGGGTAGATCAAGGATTCAATCGGATTGTAAATACAAGCAGTAGGCGCGTAAGCCAGCGCGCGCGTTATCAGTTCTCACTATCTTATCACTATCTATCGTCTCCGTAAAGGGCTTACACACCGAGGGATGGATGGGAAAGTTCTTGGGTTTAGCACCGGAAGTTGCGGAGACATTTTCGTGATACAAGACGCTCTGCATTCCGCCCTCGTGACTTCCTGGTTTTAGCACCGACCTGGGAATACCGATGCTGTCCGCGTAGACGTTGTGCAGCGACCGCGAGAGGTAGTGGGGGAAGATGGCGGAGGAGGGTCGAATCGACTGGAATGTAGCGGATAATGATTGAAAAATGTGATTGGCTATGTTTCAGTGGGCTGTGAAATGTAGGATGGATCAAAATCAACACTACTTGTGAGAATACTCGTTCGAAACTATAATATTTATTTTTAAATAGTTCAAGGATCGATGCCGATGCGTTATCGGAAGAGTTGAAGTCGTGTTCAGTGATAAAGCTATCATAATCAGAAAACAACAAATAAACGGAAAGGGAGTTCCCTACGAGAACATCGATTACAGGCACCTCAGAAATGATGGTCTCCTATCCCATTCTCTGGCCCTAGATTGCGCCATAACTTTTACGACCACCGACCAGACGGTAGTGGCGTCTAGTAGGAGAGATAATTGCTGATGGAACACTCTGGTCCCACTTTGAGAGCGGGTAATGATCCCCCTCCCGGGAGAATAGAGAATTCCTCGGTAATTACCAGATCAATGAAAGTTATGGACGGTGCAGATCTCTCTACAATCGGTAAATTTAAAATGAAATGAACAGTGCTTCGAACAACGGCATCTAAGTGGGCTACACATCGGAATTCAAAGGGTCTATTTAAAACGCCTGAGGGGGGCAAGCGGCTCGGACTGACACCGCCACTGCGAAACCACATGTGATGGGCAATGGTTTCAGAGCGGAGATGGTCTGCCTCTCTCCATCCGCCACACTCTCTCGCTTTCTCTGACCACCTAGACATCCTGACAATCGCCCGAGGGAGGATTCGCCCTCATTTCCTTTGTCTCTCCCTCCCTCCTTCCTGAGTGAGGAGATTAGCAGATGTGTCAGGAAGAGTACTCTCTATCTTCCACTAGACCCTCGCTGGTCAGAGAGGGGCGAGAGATCAGGGAGAATGAAGAGAGCGCAGAGTAACTCTGGAGTGCGTATAACAGTACCCACTTATGGGGGCTGGCTCGTGAGATTGGGAAGGGATGGCGAGGCGAAATGAGTGGAGTATTCAAGGACTTGCGAGAGCACGCGAAGGGTGAAACATTGTGATGGGATTCTGGGACTTGGCGAATTTCGGATTTAGTGCTCGGGAGGCTTCGACTCAACGTACGCAGCCAGAGATAAGTCAGAAATGAAGGATGTGAAACGTAACCCAGAATTTTCACCCTAAGGGTTTGAACGACTAGACTCATATCGCGGGTATCATGAATACGTGGAGCAATTGAGAGGGGTGAAGAGGGGAGTTGAGTGTACTGATACTCCCACGGAGAGAGAAGGAATTGTTTGATCAGTAATCAGCACACTCAACCACCCCCCATGCACATGTGAAGTGACCGATGCAGGGATGACGGGGGGGGGGGTCGATTGGGGATTCAAGATTTTTTGAAGCTCGGGAATTACAAGAAAGTTTCACTTTCCTCCCACATTTTATCTGGTTGTTTGAACTCTAATAATGCCGAAATAATTTTTTTAATGCTAGATACATTGACGTTGCGCATCAAACAATAAAAATTCTAAGTCGACTTTAGCTGGAGTTTTGTCTTGGTCTCGTACAAAGAATTCTATTGAGGTTAGTTTATGTTTCAAAGACTGTTGAACAATCGGATAGAGAATCTATTCCAGTGATCGCGGCGAGTATGTGCCCACATAATAATATAGATAATTAACAACTAAAATGCAGGTACCTTGCATGTTAATTTGCTGCGCACCTGGTTTTCACAGGATGTGTTTGTTTAGACAATTATCATTTATCAACCTGTACATTTTTTAAAGATGTGAAAAGTAGTTGTGTCATGTTTCGCTCAATAGACAGTACGTTTTGATGGTTCAGTACAGCTCAATTAGACAAATATCAAATCGATACCCGACTGAGTCGATTCTCCCTGTAGTCGACGCGGCGTGGCGGGACGCCGTGATCCATCCGACTACTGTAATTATCGATTGAACGATCGGGATACGGTAATCAGCAATCGAGTGAGCGCATGCAAATGAGACGACAATCGTATAGTCGTTGCAGGAAATTTGGCAAGAGGGCGCAATGACAAAAAAGAGCAGGAAACGAGAGACGGAACAGGAGAGAATGGAAGAAAGGGAGACAAGGATTGGGACAGGGCGAATATGACTGATGGAGGCAGAGTTGTCAACTATGGTTGCACAATTCGCGTTTGATTTGGAGCGAAAATGCACTCGAACGTGTGATTTTTCAGAAGACTATTGTAAAAAAACGACCCGGCAGGAGAAGGAATTGCGCTTTGAAGAATTCGAATAGCCCTTCAGAATATGGAATAGGATTATGAAACCATGGAAATTTGTGATATTATCGTGCGAACGGCTGATGATCAAAGGAAGGAATGGGAACGCGCTCTAGTCAACCATCGGGATAATTGGATTGATTGACTGAGCCGAATCAGTGGAAAAACGACTAGAATAAACCGTGCAGCGACTGTGTTTATTCAACCTGATGGGACAGTGCAAAGGAGGAGAGGAATGGCGGATGGAACGATTGAGTCAGATGACTACCATTCAGCGATTTTCAGTATACCTCAAATAGGTCTGATGAATTGGTCTCTGCAGCATGATTACCATTGCGCGATTCAGAATGCAATAGAGAGTACGCCGGAACGAAAATCTTGCGACCTTATTTCTACCTTGATTATCTCGTGATAGAAGGGATGACTATCACTAATCAGCGACCACGTGGATGGATAACAGGTAGATCAGCTGACGAGCAGTGATCCGGCTTACCCGGATAAATACGACGAGCCAGAGGGAGATTTCCACGTAGGGTAAAGCAGTCAATTCAGATAGACGAGCCAAGAAAGAATGCGCGATGTTCCAAATGACAGGAACATGATAAGAATGTTCTAGACTCTATCAAAGAGGGCACTCTCTCGTCGGTCAGCGTGGGCGAGAGAGCAGGCAGAAAGGAGAGACCGAGGATTGCTCATCAAAGACCCCTCCGCCTCCTCCTTCCAGCAACACTCTTATCACTCCTCTCCCTCAGTTATCTTATCTCCCGGAGTCGTCACTAGTTATCGCTCTTCCCCTTCAGAGATGAACAATGTGTCTCTCCATTCTACCCGATCTCTCGTCGAGCAGGGAAACGAGAGAGCATGGGGAAGAGGAGAGTCTTCCTGCTTGTCTCTCTCACTCGCTTGCTCTTGAACAATCAGATCTGGTATGTGGTAGAAGCAACGAGCAAAAAGTTGACATCTGCTGGTGCAAGAGAGAAAAAGACGGAGGTAGATCGAGTTTTTTTTCAAAAAATATGATAATTCGGTTCTACCTCTGTGCAAATTCGCCAGGAAAAGCAAAAGTACAAAGTAAAGTTGGTCAGACCTCACTTACGCTTTCACGGAAAAGCCCATTGTGCATGCGGTTAGTGACCCATATGAAAATACGAATATGCGAAAGGAAGTGTCCGAATTTGTCGCGAGAGATCAAAGAAGATGAGGGAAAGGATGGAAGGAGATCAATGACGAAGGGAGATGTTCTCGCTCTCTTCGTTTCGCATGATCTCTCGCACTGTCTGATCAGCGAGAGATCGTGCTAATTGGAGAGAGTCGAAGTGAAAGTGAACTCGAGATCAGTGAACACGTGATTTGATAAGGGCAATCAGGGCGACAATTAGGTGAGAATTATTGATTTTATTTCTACCAATTTCAACGGGAACAACTGCAATGCATGAAGGTTCCAGAAATTGAAAGAGTGAAGCATAACTGAAACAAGGAGCACAGAAATGAAAATGCAAGCAGATTGTCCGATTTATGGAGTGATTTCTCCCCGCGAAAAGTGAGAAAGAGAAGAGTGAAACCATCAGCGGCACACACAAAGAATAAAGAAGAGAGCGAAAGGAAGAAAGGATGGGGCTCTCTCCGATTTGCATGATCTCTCTCGAGTCAGAGATTCGAGAGATAGTGTGATATGGAGAGAGTCGCTCGCTGTAGGTATACCCTCCATGCTAAATGGACCGTTTCCGATGAATTCTATGGAAGAAAGTGAGGCCGGATCTGGAACGTTCTACGATCTGGAGTTGATCGTATTACGTATTTTCGAATTGGGACATGCTGAGCGATGTACAGTATGTGCAATATTACGCAGTAACGAGGAGGAATGGCTAGTAAACGAATAGTCAACTCTACGGTTCTCTGTCTAAAGTCATTCTATTTTTGCTGGACAGGAACTCCAAAAGCGTACAGTGACGGTGGACTGCAAACAGCAGCCGACAACCTATGATGGATTGCCACTACAATCGAAGAAAGACACAATAACAAGCAGAGGGGACCTACACAGGGGCTGCAAAATCCACGTGCAAAAAGGGACTGGGAAAGCGACTTCACTGTCCCTCCTCTGCCTCCTTCTCCTCTCTCGGGATAATTGAAGTGGAATTGGTCTATGTCTCAGGAAGAGAGGAGAGAGGGGCACTCATTGCCTTCTCTCTATATATTCTACCGCCTCCTCCGCATTTCTGGCGAAAGAGAACGTCCCGGAATAACTTCGACGACTTTCGCTTCGACTCTTGAGCCCGAGGATCTCCATTTCGCATGCTCTCTCGAAGCCAGAGGAACAAAAGAATGTGAATTGAGAGAGAACTAAGCCCGAAATTCCCGAGAGATCGCTTCCGAGAACAAAAAACCGTTCACTAAGCACCGGACTTGACTAATTGAGACTAACGTTGTCCCTTTTTCTTCCCCATAACATTCAAGGGACAAACTTTCGAGGCTGACTTATCGGAAACCGCGCCCATTACTCAGGTAAAGTGACACGCAAAAACGACACTTTCTCGAGAGTTTTGGCTGATTTACTGCCCAATTTCGTACTTTCGAAATGGTTTTGGCCGAAAAAAATTGAAAGAACAACAATGCGCTAATACGGGCTGAAAGTGAGCGAGAGCGGCCGAAGAAATCCGTCCTACAAGCAAAGCGAAGAGAAGAAGAAGAAGAGGAGAGGGGCATCTGATAAATGGAAGGAGTGAAAATGGGTTGGAAGAGGCAATGGATGAGGATAGGATGGGAGCACACTAGTGCAGATATGTATACAGCGAGAGACACGGAGTTCATGAATTAGGAAAAGGTGAAAAGATGAATTTCTTCCAAAAGTAATCGTACCATTGTGCGGTTTCCAATGAACATCTGTTCAACGGAAGCATCTGATCACATGGAACGAAACGTTGAACCATTCAAAGAACCACAAACTGAGCAATCCGACTGGAACGTCAGATAACGATCACCGGATGTGGCCTAGCGGTGGCTTCGCAGAAATCGTCTCTTCGTTGTGCCTACTCTCTCATCAGTTAGAGATGTGAGAGCGTGCAGAATAAAGAGATCAACGGAAAGCTAGCCTGATCAGGAGCGGTTTCGACTACCGTTTCGATGGATTCAAATGATAGCTCATGCCGTATCATTGAACGGCACAAAAGCGCTACAGGCACACATTTGAGAAGAAGAAGGAGAAGGAGAGAGGACGAGAAGATTCGGCCTTCGATAAGAGAACAAATAGTGGAAGGGACGGTGAAGGAGGAAGGAGAAAACAGCTTGTACCGGAAGGGACAACACGAGTTTACTTTTACTATTTTACCTACGAAGGCAGTATGAGATTGAACGGCCACGAATGTTCGAATTTTAACGCTTTGCTGAATCTCGCAAAGGGTAGAAAATGTTTGAAACCAGGCGCAACCTAATCCCTCGTTCATAATACCCGCAAAACTTTTCCGGGAAACCCGAGGCTAAAGTCAGGAGAAATGGGCGAGTTGGAAATGCGCGGGAAGCCCCGAGATTCCCTCTCGATCTCTCCATTTCGCGTGCTCTCTCACTTTCTCTGACCAGCGAGAGAGCGTGCGAAATGAGGATACTCTTGCTATTACTGGCAAGATTGATGAGAGGAAGGAAGAAGGAAGGAGGTGTTCCTAATGCTTTCCTCATTTCTATCTCGAGAGAGCAGAGACTACTGACTGATATGCAATGAGGGTATTAGGGGAAAGGGGCAGACTTCTCAGGTCGAGGATTCAGATTCCTGAGTTACAAGTAAAGCTGTTGCAACTGATTTCGGAAAATAATTTTGAATTGCGAGAAAGAGTAAGAAACGATGAGATGATTTCTGCAATTCCACAATACCAACAATGCATTTCCAACAAGAGAACCCTAGTAGCAAGAATTGAACGTTTCAAATGAGTTGGTTGCAAAGGCAAAACATCAACCCGAAACGAAAAGTAATGCAGAGGAAAAGAGCTCTCCTCCTTCAAATGCCACCGCTTTCAGACACAATTTCACCCTGGATCTCGAATTTCGCTCGCG
Organism: Pristionchus maxplancki; assembly: GCA_900490775.1. Classification (NCBI taxonomy): domain Eukaryota; kingdom Metazoa; phylum Nematoda; class Chromadorea; order Rhabditida; family Neodiplogasteridae; genus Pristionchus; species Pristionchus maxplancki. The sequence goes on from LS594404.1 coordinate 91,612, forward strand.
CGCTCCGAATTTCGGACATTCACGCGCGGGATTTTGTTTGTTTGTCTTGCGGACTGCTCTAAAGAGAGAAATGTTGGTTATTATCGCGATGAAAACTGAAAGGAAAGCACGAGGGATGGGCGTAGAGTGGGCCTATGAACCTCTAAATGAAAAACCAGCAGCACGTTTTTGAGTAGGCGTTGTTGATTGTAAAGCAATTTCTTGAGGAATATCAAGATAATCGCATGCGCTAAACCGAGTATAAATGTCGCAGGAAGGGGTAAACTCAACCCAAACTTCCTCTCTCCGCAGGGGGTGGAATCGGGTCCAACTCTTGTGAGTTATGACTGTCTCTTTCTCCCCTGAAACTCCCCTTCGATCTCACAGTTTCGACTCTCTCCAATACCCACACTCTCTCGCGCTGTCTGACCGAAGAGAGATCACTCGATATGGTGAGAGTTAGCTCCTCCTCTCCCAACACAAAGGCCATCACTGTCATAACTCTCCTCCGTGAATATAAATGAGTGTGTGAGTAGAGAGGGAGAGAGAGAGGGGAAGAGATAGTGACAAGTGTGAGGGGGTGGGGAAACAGGTTCGTTTCCCCCTGGCAGATGAGGAGGAGGAATAACAATATTCCTAATCTGATTGTGCTCCTTGATCTTCTGTACCCCACGCAAAATTCGCCGGATTGCGTGAGTCAACGACTTATTTTTTCAACCAGGAATTTTTTAAACAAATGGACTCGAACTAGTAGCGCGAAAACACTTGCTGCAGTGGCTATGTTAAAATAAATGGCATGATCGCATATCGGAGATGCATAGATAGGGGCCGCAAGCTCCGCCCACTTTCCCTAGACACGATTTCACCAAAAAGCGAGACGAGGGAGCACAGTCGTAATTCGCAACGAAATCGGTCGACCAAATGCTTGTTCGGTAGCTATCCCCCTTATCTATCACCTCCCAGATGCGCAACATGAATTTTCATATTTGAGTAGGTCAAAAATGGCATTGAAAACTTAAATGTGGTGTTTTGGACACTTGTAGTGTGAGCACAAAGTTGCGCAAACCATATATAACTAATTAT
>LS594404.1:92773-136920 GCA_900490775.1 Pristionchus maxplancki
TCCGCCCCCTTCCCTCTCCCTCTCACTTTCCCCTCTCGTCCGGTGTGCCTTCCGCGCGTGGTTTTCGGAGCCTAACTTTTGTTCTAGATGAGATATTGACAAAAGCTAAAAAGGATAATGTTATTGGGTACCTGAGGAACAGTTCGAACACACTTTTGGGCCCATAGAGAAAAATCGACTATGTACGTTGCGGCCCCTATGCATAGATACGCCTTGCAATCACGATTAGTAAGGTGTCAATGGTAGAGGCACAATCAGATAGGCTAGATACATGTACAAGTGACATTACCAGCCCCGATTGGGATCAGAGATGTATCAGGGAATTGTTTGCGCTTGGCACCTTTTGTGTGCTGATCCAGGCGTGACCTAGAGAAGAGGAAGAGATCTGACCTGATCTGGTGGGTAAAATGCATTGATTCATTCAATAAACTCCAAAAATGAAATTTTTAATTATAAGTGAAGGTTAAGAAAACAACGTCGATCTAGGTTATTATCTTGAGTAAGTTGCAAAATTATTCCAATCTATACGTTTTCATACGCGATCAACGAATACGAAAAAAGTGGCAAGGAACTGCGGTGATAGGGCGTCGTATTTTGCGCATTCCTCGTTCGACTAACTTGTAAGGTTTCGCTACGCAATGCAATCTGTTAGGAGGATCATGCGGATTTATCAGTAACATCTCTCATTCATCGCTTGATAGGATGAGGAAGCAGGCGAAAAAGAGATTGGATTCACGCAAGGATTGTACACTGATTACGGTACTGTTAAGCAGATTGATTGATTACGCAATCACTAAAGGGGAAGAGGGAGAGGAGATAAGCGGATGATAATGATAAATGGCTGATGGAGAGAGGGAAGTGAAAGGGAAAGTGGAGGGTGGGGTAAGTAGAGGGGAGGAATACGTTTCGAGTCAATCCGAAAGCACTTTGATCAGTCAGGATTGTGAGGTATCGGAATATTGCTAAGGGTCAATCATTCAGAGGTCTTTCACAAATGACTGTTCAGTTGAGTTTTAGAGGGAAAACAAGACGCATATTATCTTTGTATGGACGTTGTATGGAGTGTGATGATCACAAAATAATTAAACGGGGGATAAAATTGATACAGCTGTACCGTTTCAAACTTTTCTCAGAGATGTCGGCTAAAAAAACGGATTAAATCCCACAACTCGAGGTTAAACGATTCATGTTATTGATCCTCGTGGTTACGAGAACAAAAAATATGCCGCGGTTTACTGAAAACGAACTTGAGTGATGACTATTTCACGAGTGATTGATACTGAGCCAAATGCGCGCTCTCCCATAGCATCTCTTCTCAAGCTCGTGATTCAACATCTGTATCATCACTCTGATACGGCAGATAGAGCAAAAAGGTCTTGGTGTGCGAGAAGCGACGATTACTACTCGCGAAAATCTAATCGAATTTTGTACAGAGCGATGTTTCCGCCTGGTCACACGACGCGAGGGTGGAGCGAGATCAAAGGAAGTTGCGAAAAGCACCGGAAGCAGAGAGATCACTGCACGATTATCAGTTTTCTGCACTCTCGATGCGATTCGCGCGAAATTGAAGAGGGAGAGGAGAAGAGTGGAGTTTGATGACAAAGGAACAAGGAAAAACGTCACTTTAATGATAACTATAATACTGTGTATAATGCGCGCTATTACATATCTACAGTCTCTATTCTCATGCTGAATATTGAACAATTATCTTTGCAAAGGGTTCATTTAGCATGCTCTCTCACCAGTTAGATACACACGATCAGAGTCGAAAATCGAGCGATACATCAAACGAGCACAGAACCAAAGGAGTTCGCGAACCCATGGTCGGAAAGGAGTTCGCTCTCGGTAGGTCAAGGATTACTCTCCCCCTAAGCCGCCACCGATTAGCCATTCTCTCGTGTTCTCTCTGTCAATCTCTTCTCAGATTTATCCCATCTCTCTTTCTCTGCTTCTCTCCAATCGCCCTTCTCTCTTCTCCATTCCATCAAATAGCCAATTCTCCCAGTGCTGCTGAATGAGAAGAAGAGAGAGAGAAGATGGTGCGAAGGCCGAAAAAAGGTGAGAAGAGCAAAAAGCTGAATGGATCGAGGGGCAAAACCGTCTTTCGGCGCCTGCCGATCGTTGTATTGCGAGCTTCATTCAATAGGAGAAAGTTGTAGGTGGAGATCTGTAGGAATGCTGCCAATCGTTTTCCTGATGGGCAAAGATCATTCGAAATGAAGAGACGCAATGTTAATTAGGCATGCTAATCTGCGATGGCGATCGACACTCGAAAAGCTGGATTGCAGCTGTTTCATTCTTATTTCGTGTTTTTTCGCCGCCCAGGGAAGATGCAACGATCGGGATGCCATTTCGTTGCTATAAACTGATAGTGAAACATATTTGAAGCAATAAATGTAAATTTCTGATAGTTATTGCACTGTACAGGAATACAACGAATCATCGGAACGATTTATTCGGTCTCGGAACGGTGTGAAAACGTGTGTGGAAGTTGGAAACGAAACTCGAGCAGGAAAGGAAATGACCGGTGTTGGAACGAAAAGAGCGTCGCAATATGTGAGGAGCAGTGGGGGAAGGGGCAATTGCATTACTTCTATCGATTGCACGGGGATACAGTAGCTATGCTAACTACGGTAGGTATGACTCTGTGAAGGCCCAAATAGTAATAAATAACGATCAACAGCGGGGGAGAAAGCTAGTGGAGAAGAGGGGGAGATGAGCGGTGTGATATGGGCAAACTCGTAGGATGAAGAAGGGGAGGGAAGGAGGAGCGAAGATCAAAGATCAATCGAGCTCCAATTTGTGCCAGTACTCGATAGTCTGACCGGGGTTCTCAATGCACTCGATCCAGTGCTTGCCACGCTCGCCCTTGGCCGAGGCCGACAGCAGGATCCCGCCTGGAAGAAGGGTACTGTAGCATACGTGGTGTACTCGATTCCGCTGTTTCCCAAATATCGCTTACCGATGAAATCGTCAGATTTGGCGACGTCATGGTCGAAGACGGACACTTGCAACGTCTTCTTCTTCAAATCCTTGTACGGAACTATGAAAGTGAGCGTCTGGAAGTGATCTTTGATCTCTGTAGTTTGAACTTTGATCTCTGACCTCGTTGAATTCGGGATTCAACGTGCGCTTCTTGACGGAAGTCCGTTGCCGGTGGCCCTTCGACGTAGGTGGGATGAGGTTACTGTAACAATAATCAATAGTCCGAGTACTGTATACCTCTAATCAAGCTAATATCATTGATAAGAACTGGCGCCACCACCCGCCTCGCTTGATCGAATTAGTAGGATCAAGGAAGTGTGCTGTGGTGTGGTCAGGGCGAGCGACGATTACTAATCTCGCCAAGCTAGTCGATTTTTGTGCAGGGCGACGTTTCCTAATCGGCGCACCACACTCACACTTTGCAGTAGGGGTCAGAGAAGCCGGATGAGTCCATGCCGACCATCTCGGAACCTCGCTTGATCGTGACGTAGAGCGAACCCTGAATATTGATTTTTATTATTTATTATTGAGGAAGCCAAATGCGCATTGATACTTTGCAGCAACTTTTCAGTTACATTCACGGTGAAACATATTTCAATATGACAACAATTAGCTTTCATAAATAAAAAGATTGAAATGAAAATTGTACGACCACCCCATGATCAGGGCAAGAAGCCCTAACTGCTGTGCTATTTTGTCTGCATCCAAAACAATAATAACAACAATATTAATGAAAATGCTCACCTGTTGCACATTGTAACTGAGCGCGACGAGCAGTTTGCCTCGTTCGCTCTCGTCCTGCTTGTCGTTGACGACCTGCAAATATTATTTTGAGTCACCAATTTAATGATTCGATTTTTTCTAGGCGTCAACATTGAACAGTTCAGTTGCGCTTTTCGCATTCTTCAAATCACCACAATTTCAATTATTTCAATATTGAGTTGGGTCTCGGTTGTAAAATCAACAACAAAAATATGAAAAGGGAATAAAATATCTCGTTGCTAGAGTACTAACCGGAATGGCATGCTCCAGGTAGAGATTGAACTTCTTCGTCTGATTGTCCGCTAATTTCTTCAGAGCAACGCGTGTTTCGCCCAGGAAATCAGAGCCTATCCGATCCCGATCGAGCACCTGTTATTGTTGTTGTTATTATTGTTGTTGTTGCTATTGTTTTTATTGGTATAAGCTCAAGTCAAGTAAACAACTCGTACCGTAATCCTCAACGACTTGCGCTCCTTGTCCTCCGCCGTCACGCCGTGGTACACCAGCGTCTCGTTCCACTCTGCAAGGTGTGGTGTGAGTAGGTCGACGTTTATCAATCCCATTCCTATTCAAATTTTGACAGGACGACGTTTCCCACTGCCCGCACCACTCACCGGGATTGAGTGTCTTCTCGATGGTCTTCGATGTCAATTTCGTCGCTTTGATGTTGCCAGGGATGAGGTGCAATTTGACGTACGGATCAGAGAATCCATTCTTGTCCATCGCTTTCAGCGTCTTAATTAGGGATAATTAATAATTTTCACGTTTAGCTAGAGACCGCAAGGTAATAAGCCGAAATAAGTGTGCTGGGTCGTTCACGAGCGCAATGAGTAGATATTTGTCCAAATAACATCACACTTTTTACCGTTTGTGGATATCTCATCTCTATCAAAAGTTATGCTCTGAAAACCACGCGCGCAAGGCACACCGGGCGAGAGGGAGAGTTGGGGAGGGAGAGGGAAGGGGGCGGAGTCTCTCTCGCACGTGTCTCTCTCCCTCCCCCCGCCCTCTCGCCCCCCTCTCCCCGCGCTTCACGGGCAAATCGGGGGAAATAGCTAAAATTCTAATTTCTTTTCTAAAATTCCTGAAATATTCGAATTAGTCACGTATTCTTTGCGGAGCTGGGTGCGATCACTAGAAGTGCCTCAAACACCACTTCTTGAACCTTTTTGGTCGTTTTTGACCTACTCAAAGTTGACCGATCAAGCTCCGCATCGGGTCACTTATAAAGGATGGTAATAGCTACGCAACAAGCCCTTGGTCGTCCAAATCGAAGCAGTGCTCGATTTGCCCGCCCTCTGCGCAGGTTTTCCTCGATTCCCTCTCCACACAAAGTGGGCGGAGCTTGCGGTCTCTACGTTTAGCGTCTTCTGGGATTTACGTTTTCCTTGAGTTTCACATGTTCTTCAACTCAGAATTCGTTCAATGAAATTAATTGTTGGTACCTCGAAAAGCTAAGAATGAAAACAATTTCCATAGACTTTCTGAATTTGTTAAAGACCAACCTTAGCCCTGATCAGATGCACCGCTAACTGTTTCAGATCCGCCGAGTAGGTCACAGTGAACTGAATCGACCCCAGAGTGCCTGCAAATCCATCGATATTTCGACTGAAAGGTCGAGAGAAGAGCGAGAAGAATCAGTCACAATATTATTTGTGATTCTTCCCGCTCTTTTCAACGTTTCAACGCAAAATGAATCTCAAAGAGAAAGTGCTTGGAGTAGTGAGAGGAAATGAGCAAGGAAGGAACGTTCGACTATTTTTCGGGTTCACAAACCGTGGTCAAACGCTCCCTCCCAGCAGAAAAGAGGACAGAGTAGGCTGGAGGAGTGAGGAGCTCTAGCTAAGGGAGGGGAGAGGAGTTAGTAGAGGAGTGCAGTGAGTGGGTGCGCCATGAGATCTACCCTGCTTCAGTTATTCTTCACCGCAATTTGTCACGCAATTGAACCAGGGTTGTCAAAAATTTAACGGACTATCATTTCGCAATGCTCTCTCGTCGGTCAAAGGCAGCGAGAGAGCGTGTGAAATGAAGAGACGTAAAAGTTTTGCACATCCCTGATTTGCACAAGGTTAGAACTGAACCAGAGAATCTCACGCTAGCAGGCAAAGAGATGCATCTCGGAGTGAAAAACGAGCATAAACTGCTTTTCACTCCGAGCGGAAACCACTCGAAACTACCCTTGCTACCAGGCACCATGCGGGTTTGAAACCAATCCAAGCGAGGGTAAGCGAAGGGGTTAAATCAGAGAAAGAAGCCATAGAGATTAGATTGTTTCACGAACGTTGAGCAGCCGGAAAGACACAGCACAGGAAAGTCGGCGCAACGGCCGGCGTCTCGGGACCGGACAGGGGCTCTGCAGAGCCGGAGCCGGACAATCCGGGCTCCGGAGCCGGCAGACAGCAAGGATGCTCAAGCAGGGGATGCAGAGGAGGAGGCGCACCGTCGTCTTCCTTGCTCTCCAGAGAGCTGCGACGGGTCGGCGACGTCATCGGCGAGGGCGGGGCGAGCGACGTCGAGGGAGCTGCGGCTTCCTCGACGATGACGTCATCGACGGCTGCAGTGGCTGCAGACGACCCTCCGCTGCTGCACCGGCGGTACTCTGCAACAGGCAGCCTACGGTGTCGCAGCGCGTATTAGAGAGAGTAAGTAGGAAGCCATTCTGTGTGTGAGCGCATTGCCATTTCGTTGTTATTGCTCAATTATCGATCGGTTTTCGGTGCGGCACATCAGAGGTACTACCATCGGGTGAGAGAGGTCCAGAGTATCATTCGGGATTGAGAGGGCACGACATTTTAGATACGGTAGGGTACGGTAGAGCAGAGAGAGAGGAGAGGGCCCGGCGAGAGAGATAGAGAGATAGGCGATGAAAGGTAGGAAGGCAGGGGTGGATAGAGAGGGGGAAGGGGGCGTACTTGAATCATCGTCGGGTGAGGACATGAAGGAGGCCGAGGGGATGGCATCATCGTCCTGGAATGTTATTGTTGTTATTGTTATGTTATTGTTATTGTTATGTTATTGTTATGTTGTTGTTATTATTGTGCCTTATTTGTTGCAGAAGTTGATAGCCTCCTTACCTGTTTCTTGCTGAGCGTCAGACTGTTTCTACTGAAACTCTCTCCTCTCTCAGAGTCACGCAGAGACTCTTGAGAAGTGTGAGCGCCTGAATAAAGTCAGTCATTGATAGATCTACCGTAATCAATCGATAAATACCGTACCTCTGTTCTGCTCCCTGCTTTCCCTTCCGTCTCCTCCTCTCAGGGAAGAGGAGGAAGAGTGGGGAAGGAGGTCGTTGGAGGTGGAGGGAGGAGGAGGAGTGCGTGTGAAGACTGTAATTCAATTATTTATTATTTAGATATCTTCATTTTCTGGTGAACAAATTCTGTCAATCTTTTCGCACTACGTTATGCCGATTCAGCAGCATTGAAATGAGAGTTTTTTTGTAATTTTGGAACGAGATCACGGAGCAGCATTGATTCAAACTTTTGATATCTCCACTCTGAAACCTAACCAAACCTCTGCTTCAAACCTCCGCTTGTCTAATATTTTAGCTGGTCAATTATGAGGAATCACGATGAAAGATTCAACTCACCGGGCGCCTTCTCTATCCTCGGGCTGTTGAATGGATTGCCGATGAGTTCTCTCACATCTCTGTGGTTTCTTGACTGATCGACGAGTGAACGGTCGAGAGAAAGACGGGAACCCCTGAAAGACATGTACTCTGTTACGTTCAGGTCCTTTGTCTCAAGTTTCTGGTTTCATGCATTTCATTGAATTTTATTGAATGACCTACCGATCGATGAGTGGACTCAAATCAATCGATATGGGCGCCGGTGGTGAGACGTGGGACGAGGAGGAGGAGGAGTACGGTGTGAGGGAGGTGGCGGGTACGGTAGTGCCTCCTCCCGATCCCTGCTGCACCGAGTGGTCGGACTGCACGACTGCAAGGGGTACGGTAATGGGAGGATTGAGGACTGAGTGTTTTTAGTTTATGAGCACACATTTGACGGATTACTGAAAACGAACGGCTCGCTGGTTCAAGAACAAATTGTGAAACACATCTTTTCGTAAACATAAATTCCGGAATCGGAATCCAGAACCGACAATAAGTAAATGCAAAAAGGCAAGCGGAAATTGGGTACCACCAGAATCGATTGAGTGCGCGTCGCCATCTTGCGGGGCGGAGACGGAGAGCGGCTGTTGAGAGTCGTATCTGGAGGAGGATTTGGATTGCATCATCACTAGGTCATCGCACGATTTGTAGCGATTTTACCGTAAATATTTGTAAAAACTCACGAAGAAGGGGTGGCGAGTGATCTCCTCGGGGAGGTCGAGTGTGAGGAAGGCTCAGAGTCCGTAGAGGAATCCTCGTCTGCAGAATAGGCGGCTAGACAGGGTAATTCTCATCGAGCAGATTTGATTGTGATTGACAAAATTCTATTCGTTGAATGGTAAAGTTCTCACCACTTTCCTGCATTCTTGCCTTCGTCAGTTCGAATTTGGCGAGGTTCATTTCCATCTGCAATTTTGCATTCTCAAACTTTTTACCATTTTATCACATGAAATGACCAAGCATTGAAGAATATTTTTTTTCAGTTTTCTGGCACACTACTAAAACGACAGAAATGTCAATTCAGGGGCGCTTGATAAAACACAGCCAATTCTGAAGTGAAACGAACTGCATTGAGCTCGGGAAAAGCAGGCATGGAAATAAGTGAATCACCTTAGTCAAGGGCGGTTTCCTCACTCCAGATTGGACGAAGTCACCGTCGGAGTTCGAGGAGTGCTCCTCTTCCTGCAATTTGAATAGTAAATTGTGAAATTGAATGATGTTTCAAATGCGTTTCACACGTTTTTCAAAAGGAGATAATTACATTGACATATCGTTAAGAGACGCTCTTCCCAGTGATAAACTATTTAATAAATGGATTACATCGAATGTTATGTCCATTACAGTAACAGTATCGTACCTCAACAGACATGCTACTCATCACTTTCTCCTTCACCCATGATGGAGTGATGCGCGGCCGTGGTGATTTTGAGCTGCAAAGATTACGTTTGAGCTGCGAAATCGACATCCAAGGCTTCGAAAAATGGCCGAAACTAACCGCTCTTCGTCGATGGGGTCGCGGTTCGCAGTGAGAGTTCGCCTCCTGAGAAATTATTGATTATTATTACTTTTTCATTTCAAAAACTGAAAAGGTGTAAAAATAATACCCACCTAGGTCCTCCATTAGCTTTCAGTGGACTCCTCGCGTCTCCATTCTGACTACAGCTCGGTCCGGGATAGGAGGAGGTCGGGCCGTACGGAGAACCTGCGTTTGAATAATGTATGACTAAAATTTCCAAATAAAATCAATCGTCGATAGCAAATAACAATATGCTACCGTACCTGGCGGATAGCTCGCCGGAGGACTCATTACCGGTCCCGGTCCCGCACTCGTGACCTCGCCAGCCATCTGGTAATCGGGCATCTCCTTGTAGAACCACGCGCCGCTCTTCTTCCACAACTGCAAAGTGGGCGATGAGAAGGGGGCATGCTGAATCCCGGTCCGCGGATTTGCCGGCTTCCGGTTGCAACATATAAAAGCGGGGAGGAGATGCGATAGTGCAGGAAGCGGTGCGCGTGGCGCCATTTTAGCCCATTTCCTAGGTCCTAGGAAACTGTTAGACGAGCATTCCAGACCGTGATGGAAAGTATCATCCACTACAGAGACTTCTGAAATATTACAGTAACCTAGGTTATTGAGTACTGTAGGTTCGGTAGGTCAAAGAGTGAAAAGCTTGGCAGTAGACACTCACAACCTCACGAGCCTCCGAGCAGATCTTGCAGAGGAAGAGCGTCTCTCCGCCCCTTCCATCCGTCGTTTCGACGCCGCAGTTCTTCTGACAGACGTACTGGAAAAATGATAATGAACATACGATTCTGGAAGACATCATCCAGAATTCAATAGTGATATTTTGGTTTTTCCTATACACTCATCGCAGTTCGTCTGGCAGACGTACTGAAAATGTATTCGATTTGTAGGTGAACAGTGACTACGCGTATTATAGTTTGATAGTGGAGAACTAAGGCAACAATTCTACTGGCAGACGTACTGAAACAGGATTTGTATTCAGATAAAAAATGTCTTGGATACTGCATTAAAACTAGAGGAGTCTCGCAACAACCATTTTTATTTTAATGGACATTCTCGAAAAAGCTTGCGTACCTTCCTGCAGTGCATGCACATGGCGGCGTAGCTCTTGCTCGCGAGCAGACCGAATTCAGTCCTGGAAAATTATAATTTAGAATAAATTTAGCTTCGATTTTCCGCTTTATTTCTACATGTAACCACAAAAGAATAAAGAAGAACAAAGAGAATAAAAGAAAGAAATAATTTAGTACCTGCACAACAGACAGTGCCTCTCTCCATCGCCCGTCGCACGCATTCGCAGATTGTCCAGTCGTTCCACCATTTTACTGGAATAGAAAGAGTTTTGCATCGTACTAACGCTTATTCACGTTCAACTATGTTTCATAGAAATTCTAAATTTTGAGCCTTTCTGTTACCTCGATCGTCGGAACAATTGTAAGATCGAAATAATCATAATAAGGTACTCGACTGACCCTATCCGCTGCTGCTCCCGCTGCTTGCTCTCCTCGGCGCGCGCCAGAACGGCCTTGATATGCTCCTGAATAGTATTGAGTTTGAATCACTAAATTGCGTTTATGCAGTTAGCAAACCAACTGTGTTTCATGAGGTATTCTAATGCCAACGCACACGGCACTGCCGTTTGCTTATTGAAATTCGTGGGGATAACCTAAAATAACCCAGTTCGATTCCCCTTACCTTACGCAAGGACATAATCCACCGATTCAAATGCCAGGGTCCTATGAATTCATTATCTCCTCACCTTCTCTGCATCAGTCATCTGTGTCGGCTGGGCCTTCGCTCCAGTCGGAGATCGCGCACCCACTGTTCGAACACTCCATCCCGATTTCAATCTGAATTATATCAATCCATTTTCGAAATTCCACAAAGTTCTACGTTTTCACATAATTTCGCATCTCACAATCAGGTGTTTTTTCAAAATATAAATCTGCCTTCCTAGTACAACTCTTTGCTTTTGACTGTGCGCAAAGACAATTTGTCTACTAGCGACATAAAGTATGGAATATCGAGGTTAATGCGACTCACTGGGCTCTCAACTGGAGATGCCTATCGGAGGGGCAGACCCACTTGTTCTGCGTCCCGCCGATCTCGTAGTCGTTCATGAGGTCTGCAATTATTATTTCTCTAATCAGGACGTAACACACAAATTGGATGTCGCTGCTGAAGCCACTTTTGAATTTTGACTGAAACTCAACCAAAGTTCAACAATTCAAAAAAATGAATTTCGAAAAGCACATTTTCAGTGGCAACCTTGGCCTCCATCCATCAACCGTCAGGCAATTCTTCACAATTCGGAGCAAGAGACTCGGTCTTCGCAGACAGAAAATCCCGTCTCTGCGCGATTCCCGTCCCACTTATGTTTCGGTCGTTCTGGAAGACATTCCATAGCTAACGTAACGATGTCAAGCACAAATATTCGATCGAGAGGGAAGTTACATGATTATTGCATGGTAATGAATAATACAAAAATCGGAAGAAGAACGGTGGAGCAGGAAAACGCGTGTTTTCGAATGGGAGGAAAGCAGAACGAACAGTGAAAAGGAGAACCGCGACTGCGCTGAATCTCTCCATTCCCCCCGCTCTCTCGCACTGTCGGACCGGTGATAGAGCGTGCGAAATGGAGAGAGACAGAAGGCAGTCAACAGAGTGTACACTCCGTCGCTTCCGGTGTGTGTGAAAGAGGGAGCGAAGACGGTAAATTATCGATTTGAGGAATGTCTGGATTCCAATGTGTTTCAGCAGTTATTATTGAATTACAATATCAGAAGTATTCAGTGAGATGGCGCATCCCAGTTCGGAAAACACTATAATAAAGATTCAAGCAAGTTGTTGCGGCTATTGCTCATTCTGCAATCGAGAACTGTGCAGAACGGAATAATATTCGAAGACGTCAATGCAAAACTAGCAAAAACTAGAAACTCGTGCGTCATGAATTCAAGCAAATGTTCGCTATCTATAAATAGCAAACAGCAAAAGGCTTGTGCAAGAGAAAACAGGCTCAATCACAGTGAGCGATTGCAGTGGCTAAAGAATAATTCGAGCTCGTGTTCAATGGAAGGCACAAGCTATTGTCGTCATGACTGCCTCCATTCCCTCCCTTTCACTCCCTCCCCTCTCCCCCTCTCCGCCCAGACCGTAAGGATGCTTTTCGGTCCATTCCCCGCATTCTAACAGGGAATGGGGGGAATGGACGACGTTGAGAGTGGCTCGTGGACGGAAGGGAGAGAGAGGAGGAGGGAGGGGAGGAGGAGGAGGAGGGAGGGGTGGAAGAGAGAGAAGGATGGATGTGGAATGGATCTGAATGCGCAACGAAATTGTTGCTTGTGTGGAGGAAGAAAAAGAAGAAGACAAGAACGGGGAAAATGGGAAAAGGGAGAGAAGGTGAGAGAATACAATGGCAGTTTCTCCCCACCTGGAGGCTATGAATGCGAGAGGAGGGATATTAGATCAAACGATCAGTCACGCGGGTGGAATAACACCTGATTATCAAAGAACGGCTCGGTTTTCGTTTTAACGAAAATTATTTTGCTAACCCACTCAATCTGCTGCAAAAGACCCCAAAACCTAGCCAATTGTCTGTGCAAAGCTCATCAGCGAACGCTAATTGGGCTTACTGATTACTGAGCTAAAATAGGAAGCAGCAACCAGGAAAAGGGAGCAGCATTGAGCAGGAAGAGGGGGAAATCCCTAGAGGAGGAAGAACGAGGGCGGAAAATGAGGACGAATTATGGAATCAGGAAAAAATCGCACTTTGATGGGTAGAGATTGACGTTCGAATGAGCTGAAGATGTGATGATAATAGATAGAAAGGATTAGAGATCGTGCATAAAAAGGAAGCGCTCGCTGCAATAGCTCAGAGATGATAGGCTCAAGTGAATGTCAGTGGGGACTAGTCGTATAGTGATAACGTAAGAGGAAGTGGTAGAAATCAAAGACCAAAGAAACCAGGAATAAACGATGAATCAAAGACCGACGATAGAAGAATCCAGGACAATCTCGAGTTTCAGCCTTAAACCAGGAATCTACGCTTCTCGTGTGACAAACAAGCGAAATTGCGATGAAACAAGCCGAAGAAGGGAAGAAGCAGCGACACTCGCGAGTAATGAGGATAATTATGGCAGGAAAGTCAGTGGCACGAGATTCGACGAAGCAACTTTCTATGTAAACAAAGTCTCGATTTAGCACCTGATTTTGATGAAATAACAGTATTTCGAAATAGGAGAAGCACTAGAGTATTATTACAAGAACGACCAATGGTCGGGGCTTCGTCGAGAGAGGGAGAGAGATACCTCTATTCGATGGTATTTCCTCGCGCGTTCTGTGGTGAACAACAGAAAGTGCTCGAATAGATAGTCAGAGCGACGAGAGAGCAGGGGAAATGGAGAGAGGCAGAGAAGGAGGAGGGAATGGAGTAAGGCAGGAAAGAAATAATTGCCCTCCTCCCTTGAATATTCGCCAACCTCTGGGGACTCGGGAAGGGAAGAAGAAGTGATAGCCCCCTCGGACACTAGAGAGGATTCAATTTAGGGGGCCGAACAACAGATGTATAGTAGAGTTTGGTCAATTCATTCAATATTTCAACTGGTTGAACTGTCATTTTTCTCAAAATACAGCTTCGAAAGCGATCTTAGGAATGGCGAAAGAAGCACGAGTCTGCGGCTGACAAAGACAAGCGTAGATGAGAGTAAAAATAGGGGATCTTTTCGAATTCTCGCGGCGAAGCTATGAGAATCAGTCCACAATTAGCATAGAGATTGAATTTAGAGCCGGTATAAGAATATTCTCGGCTAATTCGGATTCCGTCTCTCTCTCTCTCTCTTCATTCCCTCTCTCTCTCTCTCCTCGCCCACTTCTCTCCACTTCTTCTCGACTCGACTCGAGTCATCTGAATCGATGTTGGCCGATGAGTCGCCACGCCAATTAAGGGACTTGCGACTAGTAGAGCAGCGCCCTCAGACGTGATATTGATAGAGATACGAGAGAACATGAGGACTTTATCCATAGCGGCCAGCTAATGAGTAGTCTCAGAGATTTCGAATAGCGAAGTACTCGGAAAACGAAGCACTTAATTCGAAATAATGAGCGGATGATGTAGGGAATCGAGGTAGACTTCTCTCTTTTCTCCAGGAGAAGGGAGCTAGAGAGCACATGAAATCGAGAGACCGAGATGGTTTCTCTGGAGGAATGGAGGGAGGGCGGGCGCCTAATTAATGGCTGACTCGGAAATGAGGAATGGAGGGAGAGAATGATGTTCGCTTCTGTGAATGTCAATGGGACTCATTTTCAAAATTCCGCTTAAAAACTACAATTTTTCACACTAAAAGGCAAAGACAGTTAAGAGAAAAGTTTTCGAGATGAATGGATTTACGAAATGAAGCTACGTAGACCGTCTTCTAGTATTTATAGAAGAGCCAAGACAACCAAAATAGTCTCAAAATATGTTAAAATAGGCTCGAAATAGGTCTCAGTGCACACGTATCACCCAGTGACATCTCCTATTGAAGGAAGAGAGAGATCTACAAGATCAGACTTGGCACTGACGTCTCACTATGAACAGACCTCATTTAGAATGATACTGATTTCTCTCGGGTTAGACAGAGCGAGAGAGTGTGTGGAAAGAGGAAACGTTGAGCGATTGATACTACAAATGAGGGAGAGATGACTTGAAAGTGCAGCTTTAGCTACATTAGTTGAGGACACACCGCAGGTGGAGGAGAATTGACTAGGAATAGCACGTAAGGTTCAGCATAGACTGTATTCTTGCTAAAGGGATAGAGTAACCATCATTTTAAGTGCAGATACCACTAACAGAATCAATAAGAATGAGAAGCATGACGCATTTCAAAGATGGCACAGACAAAATAGAGGAATGGTTCTTCGGTTATCCGGGTAAATGCACTAGGAATGAGTGGGAGATAGTCGCGAATCCTCTTGCTTCTCTCTCAAAATGGATTGAGGGCAGAGAGAGAAGAAGAGGAAGAAGAGGAAAGAAGAAGAGGCGGAAAAAGTAGCGACGAGAGGGAGGAGAAAAAATGAGAGACAACGAAGGCAACTTGATACGTTTTCACGCCTTTTGCGTTGATGTTAGAAGGAGGAGGAAGGAGGGAGAGGAGGGAGAGTGAGTAACTAACTACTTACGGAGTTACGGAAAGTTAGTTACGGTAAGCAAACTGGGAACAACAATTGATTTTGGTTGAAAACGAATTCCAAGGATTATTATTTCTCAATTTTTAAGTGCACTTTGAAGCAGTCGTGAAACATAACAGAGAGATAAAGAGGGAGGATCGAAAAGGTGTTTCGAAAAAGAGTTTGACACGAAAAATGCTTTGGAACAGCAGAATGTGCAAATTCTTCTGCGATTTCTCATGCTTTCATTCGCACGGTGAGCACTTTTTAGGAGATTTGCGTAGAAAGCGAATGGCGTCAATGACAAAGAAGACATAATATTGAGGAGGAAAAGAGAGCATGAAACCAGGATAGCCAAAACGCGTGAGATGACTAAGAATGCGCATGGAAAACTGCGATGTTCTCGTGTGACCGACGAGAGAGCGTGGGAAATGGAGAGAGTGCAGCTTCGGAAAGGGGAAAACCAAACAAGACGCCGACGACGACGGGAAAAGGCACGAATCGATTCGCTCGCACGCCGTAAATAGGGAAGGTAAGAACGAGGTATGAGGAGGAAAAGGAGAAGAAGAAGACTGGGGGAGGGGAGGGGGGGACTAGAATGGGGAGTAAATGAGGAAGAAGAGATCAGCTCAAACACGCTGTATCGTCTTCAAATAACTTGTATTCTATGGTTTGGCGTCAAAGAGACTAAAATAGGTGCCTTAGGGAAATTCAAATTCTGATAAACCGACAATTTTAGAAACGGAAAGCGGGTAAAACGCTGCTGATATAACGTGAAAATACCGAATTACAGTGTTCTCGAGAGGGGAAGAGAGAGACATTCTCTCTTCCTCTCTTTCAATAGCGACGACTTCGAGTTTTCTCGCCTCTTTTCATTGAAGGGAAGCGGATAGACTGACTGGCTCTCTAGTTTGGATAGGAAACGAGGCTTCAATTTCAGTGGATTCGAGCCGAGTTTCGAAATGGTCACTGAACAACGATCTTGAACAAAATTCTATTGGAAAGAACAGCCAAATAATCGCAACCGTCAGACTCTCTAATTTCGCAAATATCCTTCAGCGGGGTCTCACCTCATGCTAACCCATCACCATAATATCCAGGAAGCAAATCTATTGCGCGCAAGTAAGTAGCAGCCAATCAAAGCGCCGCCGAATATCGTCCGGAATTATCTGAGATTCCGAGGGAGAGAGGAAGATTCCAATTTCCGTCCCGGAATAGACGAAGAGGACTTTGAATGAGGAGGAGGAGCACTCTCTTCGTTATGAATACTCTCTCTCTTCTATGGCCGATGATTTCTCTCTTATCGCACAGGTAGAGATGATCCAAAACGAAAATTTTTTTTGAAGGGATACAGCTTAGCCATAGCAATTCATTTCAGCATTTGAGTCTAACATTATGCGTTTGAAACATAAATGTGAGCGCATCTGAGAAATATGTTGCGATTCGACGAACGAGTTTCTCAGATTGTAGCGCTGCTCCGAACACAAAATAATGAAGAATCAAGCTCAGTTTTCTTCTCTCTTTTCTCTTTTTGTAGCCCTCGAAAACACTCGGAAATGTATGAAATTTGTGTTGTGCAGAACGGGAGAATTGGCTAGTTTCTCTGTTCTTTTCTGCTCCATTTCTTCTTTCAATCTCGCAGCCTCAATTTACTGCTCGAGAGAGAAAAATCCCGGGGCGAAATTCGTTCGCGCGCACTCACTTTTCTCGTCAACTCGAGAAGAAGCAGACGGGAAATTTGGCGACTCTCTCACTTTGACGTGCCCTCTCGCTGTCAGAGAGAGCGAGAGAGCGCGCCAATTCGAGAGAGTCGGGGATGTCTCGACATCTTCTAGCGAGAGTTGGACTGACAGGAGCCTTCTCAACGAATTATGCATGATGTTGCCGGGCGAACTCCGAGCGCCCTCACTGGGAAGCCAATGAATAGTGGAGATGAGAGTTGGGAAGAGTGCTGAGAAGGTCAGTGAAACCCCAACCAGGCTGGATTTGGTGAGAACTACCGAAATTGTAGAAATTGTAGGCCCACGAATTCAGGAATGCTTGTTATTTCCCTTGGATCCTCCAGTCAAATCAAGTTCCTACACATAAAGAGAGGGGTATCAGACACTCGCACAAACATCCAAGTTGTTTTGCTTCTCAGCGCCTTTTGTGCTCCTATTCTCGAATCATCGATTGGTCCGAGCGAATTCCGCGCTTTCTCAAACCGGAAAATAGGCGTGAGGAAATGCAATTTTCTCAAGCCCACGAACTGTGAAGAGATTTTCACGCGGATGGATGGAGGCCGATTTTCGAAAATAGTGAAATAATGGAAATACTCACCGATCTTGTCGCCATTCTGCGCGTTGAAGAACGCCTCGGACAGTTTGCGCACTGAAATTAATTATGTTAATTAGATTTAAAATAAAATAGCCGATTTCTTTGCTGAAATTGAATAAATTATTGAGTTTAGATTGAATTTTGGAAGATGTAGTGTCAAAATAACACAAAAAGCGAGCAAAAAGGCTCTAAATTTTGTAATTTGTTGAAAGTTTACATGCGAACAATGACGAAAAAATGGAGAAGGATGAGATGGAGGGACTCGGTCCTCCGCCGTCAGAATCCGTTGGTGGCGTGTCCATACTGATCGACGGATCGACGAGACCCCTGATCTTTGATCTCTGATCTTTGATCTTTAGAACCGCCAAGGAACCGCGTGATAGGAATGATCCAAGCCCGAGTTCCTCTCAAAAGCAAATAAAAGAAGGGAAATGAGAGGAACCCGAGCTCATAAATGAGCAGGAACATGAGAAAGGGTAGGAGAACTACTAAAAGGGAGGAGGAGAGGGCCTTCCTCTCAACTCAGATTTTCCTCCTCCCGACCGAAAGTGAGATGCTGCCTCCTCTCGCCCCTTAGAGGAGAAGAAAGAAAAGGAAGAAGCAAAAAGGAAGAGAAGAAGAATAGACTGAAGGAGGGGCGAGAGATACTCGTCATTCTGCACACTCTCTCGCTTCTCTTACTGGTGAGAGAGCAGGACGAATGGAGAGAGTAAGATAGAGAGGTTGAAGGGGTTAGGAATCAGTGGGACTGCTTCGGGAGAGAGAGACTGGGAGAGCTAAGTGAATTGACAGCTCTTTCACTCGGTTCTAGTGTTACGATGAATGGGAGGCAACGTCTATGTAGGAAACTCTATATTTTCGTTCATATGTTTCGGTCTAGGTACACTGAAGAATACGTGCCAAAAGATAAAGGAATTTCCAGAATAAATCAGTTCCTTCATCGAAAATGAATGGCAGCTAGTTCCTAGTGCTTGAGATTGTCAGTCAGATGTTCGGAAACTGCCCAGAAATGCAACGAAAAGTAATGAAGAATCGGCGATACTGAAGGAGAGATAGGAGAACAAGGCGCATGTCTTCCCATAGAGAAGAGGTCTTAGCTAATGGGGTTGAGAGGTGCATGGGAGCGAGTCTATTTCAGACCACCAGCTATTTTCCCAGCGAGAAAAGCGAGAGATCATGGGAAACGAGGAGAGGGCTCGCCCTAAAAATGAGCTGGGCTTCAGAAGAATAGAGGACGGTAATGAGAGAAGGACGAAGGGTGGAGAAGGGGGGAATGGATGGAGGTAGATCAATCTTCTGCCGTAATCGAGTGGAAAGGAGAAATACAATGGGAAAAGGAGAGATTCAAAGGAATTGGATGGAGAAACGTTCGATGCAGCACATACTCTCACGAAATTGCAACGACGAGGAAAAGGCGGCTCTCCTTTCTCTTTTCCTCTTTCATTCCCTGCGATCCAACGACGCCCGTTTCCCAGGCACGACTTGCGGGTACGAGGGGAAGAATGGGATCTCTCCTGTTCACACACTCTCTGGGTGGTCGGAGAGCAGAGAGAGTGGGCGAAATGGAGAGGGCGATCCTTGAATTACCGCGGGGGATGGGGCACGGGAGACAAAACAAGAGGAGAGTTGGCGGATTCCTTCGAGTGAGGGAAAGAATGGAATACGCGCAGTTTCTATGTGGGGGAAAAAAGGGAACAATACACTTAGTTTCCCTCACTCTCTCATCTGTTAGAGACAGTGTGAGAGAGCGTGCGAAATGAAGAGAGCGCGCAGCTGCTAACTTACCACCGATCAGTATGGACACCTTTTTATAAATAACAAATTTTATTTGCTGCGCCAAAAATGCGCAAACTTTGCACGCCCACTCATCGAAAAAACAGAGATGGTATAGAATTTTGAAAAGGAGGATCCAGAATGAATCCGAAAAAGGCGGGCTGGGAAGGAGAAAAATGGGCTAAAAAGGGCCCGAAATCTGCTCCACAATCCGCGGATTCGATTTCAGTGCCAGCAGAGTTTGAATTATTGAATTGGCAAAGAGAAATTGGGAGTGGAAAAGCTTGGAAACTTCTCGATGAAATGGGCGAAAAAGGAGGAGGAGGAGAAAGGGATAAAGAAGATCCGAAGAAAGCGAACAAAGATGATCAGAAAGCTCTCGAAAATTCAGCGCGAATGAGATGAAAGACAAAGAACAATGGCGAGAATGGAATGAGTTTCGGGATGAGAGGAAATGAGAAAGATGGCTGGTATTGTCTTGGTACGTCGTGAAGAATCCGTATACATCGTTAGTTCAATTCAGAAGAAGACAATTGAGGGAAGGAAAAAGTGGAATGAGGGGCGGAATAAGGCGATTTCAAGAGCTGCAGTGCCTGGAAGCATTCTGCACGATTTTTGCACGCCTCTATTGTTTCGACTTCCCCTTTTAGCGAAGTTCTCTTGCTCGCCTACGTGCTCGAGGAAGTAGTGAGTCATCGCTTAGTGATTTCCAATTATTCTGATCAGACAGAGCGAGAGAGCATGGGAAATGGTGAGAGTCAGAGCAGGAATCCGTAGTAGACATTGATTGGAATGACGGAGGGAGTGACGCATGAGCGAACAGAGAGGGGAATCTAATCATAGCATCTCTATACATCCGTTTCCGCGAATGAGCACAATGCACTATCAGACAGACACGGGAGATCAAACATTTAAGTCTACGATGTCCTTCGCCTACATGTGAGAAGCGACTTGAGTGGGTCTACATTGAGAAATCTAAACAATCGAGAATCAAAAGCGATTATCAGCTCCTAAATTCGAAAAGGGCCGATTTCCTAACAGAAAGTTCTGAGATGTGTCAGATGACGTCTCCCCCCCCCCTCCCTAAATGGCCTCTTCTCATCTGGAGGCGTGCTGTTCAAACAGACTCAATGTCCACCACGTGAATGTTCTCGCTCTCTCCATTCGCCCTGCTCTCTCGCACTGTCTGACGGGCGAGAGAGCAGGTCAATTGGAGAGAGTAGTCTGTCCAAGATGAGACACGGGAACGGTCGTGACGTCGGCGCACGAGAGGACAGAGGGGGGAAGGGAGGGGGCGATGACCTTGAGATGGGGCAGGAATAGACATTGTTCATCCTTGGAGGAATGGAGACCGGTTGAGTTTCAAGAACCGCTCAATACGAAGGAAATGATTGCGCTGACAATTATTCCTCGGCTGTTGGTGAAGAAGATCATAATCAATCGCGATCGGTATTAAGACGATCCCCTTCGAGTAACTTCACTTCTCTCCTACGCTCATTGTTATCTTTCCACGCTACTCATTTCACAATAGCCGACCATTGCATTGCGATGACGAAATATAACGAGATTTCCATTTTCACATTCGTGAGATTAGTGGTTCCTGAGTTTTTCTACTTTGAATAGTAAATAACGAATTCGTGAGTAAGATAATTTGATAATTACTAAGAAATCAGACTCTAGACATTGGAGAGAGCTGTATCTCATCTGTGCAATCATCGCCTGATATGATAAACTGATTTAAATTCAATTCTCGTGTTTCGACCTCTGCACCCTGGACAGAAACGTGTTTTGCTGCAGGCACTTCCTGGAAGCGGCATGCTGCAGTAATCCCTTGCAATTAGCGGGTGCAAGGGAGAGACTCTCTCCATTTCTCGTGCTCTCCAGACCTCTCTGACCTGTCACTCCTCCAGGAACTACATTTTGGCCCTTTCCGGAAACTATAGTATGGGTAATCTCTCCCAATTCTTCGCCATTTGATCGGTCATGAAAAAGCCCCCCGTGCTCGATCAGAAATCATCATTCGCCGTCTAAATTTGTTGCTCATCGTCTATTCATGACTGGCTCGGCTCCAGGATGAAAAAGGAGTTTGCACTTTCTTTCTCCATTCAGAACGACATCAAAGATGCGTCTACCAATAAGGAAGAAGTACGGTCGGGGATTGTTTTCCAGTGGTCAGACCCATTCCATCGCTTCCTCCCCCTCAATCTTCATCTCACCCCTCTCCTCCACTCTAATTCAATCAGATTTGCTCCTCGTTCTGGGGATGGTAAGTGAGGAATAATTAGGGGATCTCCGGGGGTCAGAGAGACGAGAGAGAAGGAGGAGAGGTGATGGGAATCACGAGGATTCCTGTGGATAGATGAAGATGGAGAGGTGCGGGAAATGGGCCGACTCCTCAATCCGCGTGCTCTCTCGCTTCTCTGACTTGTGAGAGAGCGTGCGGGATGGAGAGACCGTCTGGACGTCTTTAGTCTGGAGTGACTGATGTGAGGAAATTGCTTGGATGATTTCGCAGAGATTATTATCAGCGAGAGTTTTGTTTTATTTTTGAAAAGGACTTTCTTCCAATAATTGGTTTATACGCAATTCGAGCGTCTTGAATCCGAAATGAAACACATTCCATCCTCTCCGAGTCTGCGCCATCCTTCCATTCATTCCCACTCTCTCAATGACGATGATCTGGTCACTTGCGCATTCAGGAAGTCAAGAGTCAACTCTAAAATGGGAACTACGTGATGTTCCGAGCTGAAATATCTGAACTAGAGCTCAAGATGGTTCCGGAACACTTTGTTTTGGTGGTTCGACGATCATTAGAAGAGAGAAGTCTGATGGTGGAGTGTCCGGGTGTAATCAAACAAGTGGGAGGCTGAGCAATGACTCTCTCGATTCCGCGTGATGTCTCGTCAGTCAGACATCGTCAGAGGCGAGGGCTAATGAGTCCACCAGGAAAACAGCATAGGCTATCGAAAGAAGAGGTCCAAAGGGGTATTCTTAGTTGAACTGGGCGCATCCCTAGAATTTATTCATTTCCGTTCCTCTCTGCACTATTCATGAACTGACGCAGCTATTTTTCAGCCATTTTTCAAGCCATTCTAAAAAAAGTCGACTACTGCGTCGAGTGTGCGTTCCGCTTAGCCATTCCCATTTATGGTCTATCTCCCTCTCCCTTCCTCCAAGTTGCCCAAAAGATGGGAGGAATTTGGAGTAGAATGCCGGCTCATTATAGGCCTTTTCAGCCGCGAGCCCTCGCTCACTCTGGGCTCTCTTCATTCCCCGTGATCTCTCGCTGTCAAAGTCTCAGAGCCTCGAAGTTTCCAAGGGTTCCGCGCGGAAGTCAGTGCTAGTTTCTTGAAAGAATTCTCCATGATATCACTAAGAGCAAAAAAAGTGGCAGTTTCAGCTGCTCTTTAGGATTGAAATATCAAGAAAGTTGAGAGATTTTGTGAATATTTTAGCGCCAGAACGCATGCGAATTCGAACTACACGAAATAGCGCATCGCCTGTTGTCCATCTTTCGCAAGTTCTCCATTCTATTCTTGCGCTGTTTAGCGCGTGAGTACTGCCTAAATGAGAAAAGAAGGGAAATGGAGTAGCGCTCAAAGTTCTTTGACCCATCCCTGAATAACGCCTAGTTAGTCCGTTGGACTCTCAAACCGGGAAGGGAAGCGTTCACAGAAAAGGGGCTTCGGCTTCAGCTGCCCTTATCAAATCAGAAGTGAAGGATTTCCTGGATTTGAACCAACGATTCTGGAAAACATGCACTGCACTCTAGTCCGCAATCAGTTGCTCTCTTCCAAAGAAAATTGATGAAGCGTGAGAAATGCAGTGAACAACCCCCGCGCAGTCTAGTTATTCAGATGCGCAAGGGTCTTGCTCCAGTCTAGGTTGTTCTCAAGGCCAGTGTCTCCTCCTGGTCCGGACTCCTCTCTCTAACCGGGAGAGCGTACGCGGAATGAGGAGCGTCCTGCATCTGTCCCTCCTCGTCGTCAAAATTCATACGATATGCATGTAGATGAGGAGAGAGGAGACTCGGCTCCTTCTTCCCGAAATGATAGGCCCCCGGGAGAGAGAAGGAATGAGAAGACGTGGATGAGTAGGTATGGAAAGATGGACGAATCTCATCGTTTCTCGATCAAAAGATGACTAACATCGGAAAATGGAATCAAAGTGACGCTGATGCGATAACGTGATCAGTTTTGAGCAAATTGAAAGCAGATTGTAGGCGGAAAGCAGTTTTTGCTCTTTTGCTCGAATTTTGTATCCCGATTGACGCAAAGGAGGCGATATCCTAGTGATAAGCTGATTCCATTTCCTTCTCTAACGAAGTTAGCAGACGTCAGTGGAAATAGGCTCCATTCTGCTGGTCATTTGGACAGGTGGAGAGTAAAGATTTGTACGTGTAACTGCGGCTGTTCGGTAGCATTCATAGATCAGACTCTGACTCGGTCGAGCCTGAACACACTTGTTTTGTCGAGAAGGAAGGGAGAGCATTCGGAGTCAATGGAGCTGAGGTAACCAGGAGCAGAGGGGAGAGCAGACCCTTACCTGGTCAGAGGGAGCGAGAGAGCGGGGAGAATGGAGAGAGACAGAGCAGTGCCCCCTACGTGTAGTGTCTTTGAGGAGAGAAAGCAAGCAAGGAAATGGTTCCTTCGAAACGGAAAGAGGAAGATCTATTCTTGCTGCCATACAATTAGTCGAGCACGCTAATAAGAGTCGATGATAAATCACGGAATTCAGGGAAAAGTAGTGAAGCCCCTGGGTAGGATGGGGATAAGAGCTATCGATTTGAAGGATGGACAAGAAATGGGCAGATTCGCCTCAAATGAAGACGAGCAAGACAATAATACACGAGTGTATTGCACAAATACAGCCTGCACCGCTCCAAAACAAAATAAGCTATTTCAGGAACATAATAAGGTAGTAAAATATTGCAATTTCTGAGTAGGCGGTGATGTAGCAAAACAGCAAAAGTATCAAACACCGACCGGGCGTCGAACCAAGAGAGTAAAACTCACGTCGATTGGTGGGAAGAGGCTGGCTGGCCAGCAGCAGAGCCGGATCTCTCGCCGCGCTCATCTTTGGTGTGGGCACGTTGCTTCGTGAGGAGCCTAGAGCCGGCTTTTAGTTCCCGGTTCTGAGAATTCTCGGTTTCCTAATCTCCGGATACCTGGCGGCGATGCGAGAAGGGCGTCATGGTCGTAGGCTGGCGTCGAAGGCGAGAGGAGCGCGCGCGATCTTAGATGAGGAAAGAATGTGAAGGGAAGGGAAAAGATGGAGAAGAGGAGGGTAACCAAGTGTGCCCAATGAGAACAATCGTCTTAGAGGCTCTCGGAGGGTAACGAGGGGCGGAGTCATCCAGAGTTCATCCCGACTCTGACCTCTTTGGAACCGGACAATGAGGCCTAATCTCCGGTCCCGGTTCCATACCTCAAGAGCCGTCGCGGGGACGGACAGCACAGCCAGCCGGTCGGCTTGGTGCAGGAGGAGGTGGAGCCAGCGGAGGTGGACGGAGTGGCCGAGTGACGATCCAGCTTGACCGAGAGCCGTTGATGGGTTCCTGGAGCCGGGCTTTAGTTTACGGCGCTGGGTATTCTCCGGCTGCTTTAGCCGGAATGCAGTCAGTTTTGCAGACACACTAGGGGGTAGTCAGAGAGATCGTGCTGGCTGACAAATGGGCTCTCGTCAAGAGGAGAAGTTGCTTTGTTCAAACACAAGTGTTCGATCTGTGGGAGGGGGGAGACTGGGTGGTCCTAGACCGTGACGACCTACCTGTGCTCCGACTGCTGCAGGTGCTGCAGTTGCTGCTGCAGCCCGAACGAGTGAATGTGCCTTGTTGAGTGGCTGGTGGTGGTGTAGTATTGAGAGAGTGGAGAGGGGAGGGGAGGGATGGATGGAGGGGGCGGAGTCGAGAGAGAAGAGGAGAAGGGAGGAGAAAATGAGGAAGAAGAACCGCTTAGGAGATCGGGAGGAGATGGCGGATTAATGTAATGCAGATTGGTCCATTACGAGCAGAGAGAAAGATCAGCAGCAATCTTGCTGCAGAAGCTACAGGAGCTGCATGGTCGACGAATGAAGCACGATCCAAAATTCCGATGAAGTAATTTTCACATTCTTCGTAGTAACATAATGAACAGGTTCATTCATACTGTACTTTCATTACTGTACTTTGCATTCAAAAGCTCCTGACGCTCGACTACGGTAAGACCCTGATAATCAGGGATGATCGAGCCGGGATTACAGTCTTCTTCCTTTCCGAGGATCAGGAGCTTTCCGGGATACTCCGGAATTTCTTCTCATTCGGCGAGATTCTGAATCCGCACCGCAATTTCCAACAACGTCGACGTCGCTAATGCGCATAATTCGGGTAACCGCATCAAGGGCAGTGGAGGAATGTACAAACATGCTCGTTTCCCCCTGAGGAGAGCTGATATTTTGTAGCCTGAAATAGTGGTTCGGTTCTGCATTGAGCTGACGTCAATGGCGGCTTCTTAGGAGGGTTCCGTCGAGTGTTTAGACAGGTGAACGAATCCCTCAGCTACAATTCTTCTGAAGATCTTCAGAAGCAAGTTCAGTATCGTATTAGTCATTCAATAAAGTGAGAGACTGCTCAATTTGTTATCGACATCCCGATCCTCGGAAAATCTTCTGAAGACGTCAATGGAATCCCCGGCCAATCAAATTGAAGAGCTCGAAGGAGGAGGAGAGAGTGTGGGAAAATGAGAGAGTCTCGTATCAATCACAGATTGGCTTCCTACAGCCAGGAAACGGAGATGATGATGAATATTATAGAGAAGATTTCGAAAATAGATTGCATCATCACTGGCAATATGGCTAGACACGCTGCGTTAATTAGTGGGTTCCCTTCAGGGAATTGTCGGAAAGGTCAAGTTTCAGTTACTCGCAAGTAGTTTCTCTTCATTCTCCTCTTTCGCTCGTCGAAATGATCTCTGAAACGTTACGTAGCTTACAGTGTCACTTCTCATACGTGATAATGACTAGGCGATAGCTTGGTAAAGAAATATTTTGTCGGGAAAATTTAGCCAGCTTCGAATCTGTTCGGTTTTCTGTATCCATTTCGATGATGTGTTAGAAGCCGTAAACTGGAATCATACAGATGATATGCAAGCGCTGCAGAGAAAATTTTGAGAACGTGTCAAACAGCGAGTCATCAGCTCATTTCGGATGAGAATCTTCTGGCGTCCGAATTGAATCGCTAATGTTTTCTCTTTTTCTCGCATTTCGAAGGATGAATTGTGTCCTCTCCTCTCCTCTCTCTTATGTCTCATGTCTTATTTCCGATGCGACCATCGGCGCGTTCTCTGCGCTCTCTCCCTTCCCCCCACTCTCTCACCTTCTCTGACAGCGAGAGATTGAATGAATGGAGGAGAGTCGGCCCGCCACAAGTCTAATTATCCACTCGCCGTGGACAGAAGAAGAAAAAATGAGGAAGGAGAAGAGGAGGGGAATGGAATTGGGCCCTTCGGAGAATGTTTTAGTTTCGTCTTCGTCCCTTTTGATCTCTGGGCCACAGAGACAGTGAAAATAAGGAGAGAAAGAAAATACCGACGAAGAAAAAAAACAGGAAATGCCGGGAAATTAGCCGGTTTCAGCACCCGGTTGCGGCAAAGATTCCGCATCCGTAAAATAGGGGAAGATCAAAGATCTGGGCGACTTACTGGCCATCATGGATTACGGTGCTAGGGTGCATCCATCGATCGATTGGGAGGGTCTTAATTAATTTGTTAATTGTTTAATTAAAATAAATATTGAGGACAAATGGAGAACGACATTTCGACAAGAAAAAGAGGGGCTGAATAGAGGGCCATCGCGTCCTTATTTGCGATAATCATATTTGGCAATGAATGAGAGGGCGCAAATAGCGGATTCTGAGCGGTTTTCTACAGCTTGAAAGAGATGAAAATTGTGGATCAAACTGATTGAAGCAGCGCTTTTCAATGGAAGTGTGAATCATATGCGACAATGCGTGGAACATCGATGATTTCATCAGTTTTGCATTGAATTTGAGCGCTGGCCTGCTCAATCAATCAAGAAATCACTTCTAATCAATATTTCAAAGATTTGAGGGAGCACGTCGTCAGAACTAATCTAGTATTAGATACGAGGGGATCAACACGCACATCAATACTTTTAAGTTCAAAAACTGCTTTTTAACATCAGTTAAAACATTTTATTTTGTTTCGCTACGATACCCAGACAAAATAATTTCACTGTTTGCGCACTTCATTTTACTTTGTGTGCGAAATTCAACTCATCCAATTGCAGTTGTTGAAAAACTGCAGGATAGTGAATGAAAATATCTAGTGTGCTTTATCAATATTTTAGTGTCACGAACTGAAGAAGGACAATAACATGCGCGAGGTAGGTCACTGCAGCAAACAGACCCATAAAAGGTGTGAGAATCGACTGCGAGCGGAGAATTGGCACTTTCTTTTAGAGTGAAGTAGAAAGTCGGCGTTGCTAGACAATAATCGACACTCGAACAAAGAACTGAAAGAATTGTTCGAGGGAAGGAAGAAGAGATTCAACCTCTTCCAAGAAGACTAGGTTGAAAGTTCATATTATGCCGATAGAGAACAATCAAAACAACGTCAGAAGGTTGGTCAAACCCTATTTCCCTACCTTTTCCTCGAAGTTTCCTTTCTCAAAAAGGAGGGAGGCAACCAACGTGAATTAGGGCGAAATTCTCATCAGAAGTGCGTGCTCTCCCTAGGGAGAAAGAAGAAGGAGAGGAAGGAGGAAAAGTTGTGGGGCAAATGAATAGGAGAGCAGGTCGAATGAGGGCAGAACAGCGACGAATGGGAAACGTCGCCTGTCGGATTTATGACAGGCGACGTTTCGCCGATCGTAACACCGAATATGATGTCTCCACAACGACCGCGCATCCATCACTGCACCGAAACACGTTTAGTGAATGGCGTGGTGACGATGGAGAAACGTCGTCTGTCGATATTCCGACAGGACGAGGAGTGGGAAACGTCGGATTGAATCGGGACAGAGAAGAGTCTGGCTGAGACTGTCATGTGAGAAGGAGGAGGATACTTGTGAGAAGCGTCTTATTACAAATTTAGATACGCAATGTTTTCGCATGAGATGGAGAGGATGACCTCGGGCGTGAGAAAAGAATCAAGAGGATACAAGCTATGCGGTTTGACTCTGATTTGAGAACGATACCAAATGTTCGACGAATACCGCCTCTCTTCTTCCCAAGCATCTCAGTGAAATCTCGTGTCATGCGGTAAGCAACTTTGGTTCGTAAAATTTCGAAAAAAGTAATAATGCAAAAAAAATCGGCTCTGTTCCAATAAAGAGGTCCCATGGCGATTAAGAGGTCCCATGGCGATTAAGAGGTCCCAAACCAATTGTGATAATTAAGAGGTCCCATGGCGATTAAGAGGTCCCGCAATGATTGCAGATTGCGCCTTGCGACAGGCTAATGCAATGAGGCTAAGACTGAGCCTGAGCCTAAGCAATCTATGAATGAGATTCTAAACCATCTCCTAGGGTTCGTCCTTGAGTCTTTCCAAATACATAGAATCCTTGGACATGGATGGTTAGGAATCTCATTCATAGATTGCTTAGGCTTAGGCTTAGTCTTGACCTCACTGCCTTAGCCTCTCATAGGCTTACCTGTATGCAAGGAGATATTTTGCAATCGGTTCGATTGTTTTCAGTTATTTATTTCCGTTTTGGGACATTTCTATTTATGGTGCTCTTTTTAGGGATCTTTCTATTTTCAAGGGACCCGTCTTCTACAACAGATACCAATGAGCAATCATTGCGGGACCTCTTTCGCCATGCACAGCGTTCTGACCCCCTTTGTTCTCTCCAGATAAGGGTGAACAAGGGGATTAATTTTTGAATTTTCCCGCGTTACCGTATTCGAACTGCAAATCACTTTCGCAATTTGAGATATCTCTGAAACAAATCGCGAATACGGCAACGCGGGAAAATTCAAAAATTAATCCCCTTGTTCAGAATGAGGATAGCGATATGTTTCAGCAACCTGTCAAGTTTCGAGTTTGCAGTTCGATATGTAAAGTGATACCCCCTTTTCTGTAGGGTTAGAATGCTGTGCATGGGACCTCTTAATCGCCATGGGACCTCTTAATCGCCATGGGACCTCTTAATCGCCACGATTGGTTTGGGACCTCTTAATTGCCACGATTGGTTTGGGACCTCTTAATTAACTGGGACCTCTTTATTATTTTGGGACCTCTTAATTTTTTTGGGACCTCTTTATTTTTTGCGACCTCTTTATTTTTCTGGGACCTGTTAATTATTTTTGGGACCTCTTTATTTTTTTGGGACCTCTTTATTGCCATGGGACCTCTTTATTGGAACAGAGCCAAAAAATCTCTAGATTGATTGAGAATGGGTTGAGTTTCAGCCACTCCATGTATGATTGTTTCATTTGGTCCCGACAATTTTTCTGAGTCGCATTGCACTAAAATAGGCGAACAATGACCGAAGAACGGGGAAAGCGACAACAAGATGAGAGAAGAAGGAGAAGGGATAGGCGAGAAATGAATTAGTTGGAACTCTCTTCGAAGATGTTGCGGAGATTCGCAGAATGAGAAGAGAAGAGGAAAATAGACGAAAACTGACGAAGAAAGGAAAGAAAGAAGAAGAAAGGGGAAGAAGAATGAATCCCTCTTGTGGCTTCACACCCAAATCTACCATCGACGGTAGAGTGGAAGAGAAGAGGGGAGGAAAGTCGATGGGAGAATGGATGGAATTTCGGTTGAAGAACTCGAGAGAATGGTCTCTTCGAAGTACTTTCTCAGTAAAAGTTGAAGAAGAAGATGAAAAATCAAAGTTCGAATCGAAATACTAGATACTACAGTGCTTACACTACAGTGGATCGATGAGACCGAAATGGAATAGACAAATTGATGAGAAAAAGGATGGTGGGAAGTTAGATAGGAGTTTGATGAGAAAAATAGAAAGCGCGAATTAATTCTAGTGAACCGACAAAAATCTGCAGATATTTTTATCCATGAGCAATAGCTGCAATACCAAGCAGAGATTGCAGACTGGTTATAACGGTCTGTGGAGCAATAAAGCTACGCCATGGGCCGAAGACTGTGCACCGTTAAGATTCTGGAGATTCCGCAAAGTTGACAACAGAGCGGGAAACAAAGATCGGAGACAGACCGTGCATAGAATGGACGTCGTGAAGCGGGAAGAGGTTTTTATGCCGGACTCTCTCGATTCTCCGTGCTCTCTCGTCGGTCCGAGACAATAAAAGTATCCGTCCAAGCACTCAATCGTCCAAAAGTCAGACGCCGACAGCGATCGGAGATGGATAAGACAGACCAATTAATGACGAGAGGGAACTGGGAAGTGATAGTGAGTGCAGATAGAGGAGAGGAGACTAGAGGCAGGCGGAACGATTGATCAGGTACATTCAGCACTGTATGCCACTGAACGGATCGTGAAAAGAATGAGTGAAATCGGCAGAACTGCTCATTCTTGCATGATCTAGTCACCTATGTATGGAAACGATAACAATGAGCGTTCGAGAAGGACCATTAACTGAATATCGAATAGAGCTGCGTTGTTTTGCAGTCTGCAGAGTGCTGTAAACTTAACTATTCAGAGTATGTTCTTCAAATACGTCCTACTTTGCAATTCGCGCTTCCTTTCCAACGAAAACTGACGCCGCTCATTCAATATTGCGGACAGGGAGAAATTGGAGGGAAATGATAGGAATGAGAGCGGACGCTCATAAAATATCGATGAGTCAAGGGAAAGTCTATTCAAATTATGAGGACGATTCGGGACTCGATCCGGGATGTTGCGAGAGGGGATCAAAATAGCGAGATTCGCACTAGAAATAGCGATGGTCGAGGAATAATTGGTGTGATAAGGCAAGGAAGTGTGGCCAGAGAGCCGTGATTTTATGACTGTAGGATTGGTTGTGAGTGAAATGTGCAATGGACCATCGAGCACGTGAGATGACACCGATCTTCAAAGGTGTGAAATCATTCGGTGATATCATTGGCAATTAGATTCAGGCACTCGTCCAGTTAAAAACATGAGCAGGAGTGCCCAATATCAGGTTGCAATGGCATTATTGCAAGGTAATCTTAGCCTCCTAAATGAATGTGAGAGAACATATGGGAAATACGCGTGCGAGTGAGGGGGAAATAGCTTCAGTGACAAGCCAATACGCCGTAAAGGAAGAGGAGGAGGGGAGTTTGTGAGGGAGGAGGAGGGGGAAGGAGGATGAGGCGAGGCAGAAATAAAGGAGATGAGTCTGTCGGGAACCGGCCAAGGAATTAGCAGACGAGAGGCGATAGAGAATATTCACTCTGGTTCGACGGCACTCTTCAGAACTTCAGCGCAGTGGATTTAGATCTATTGATGATACTCAAGGATTTATTATCAGTCTTTCTAACAGCATCCATTCGTAGATTGGACGAAACTCAACCTAAACGCTATTTTGAGTCCGTAGAACAATCCTGGAACAGGAGGCTGTTGCCTAAATCGAAAGCGACTGTGCTAATCATCCATAGTTGGCGTTTTCATCAACTCACCGTATTCATTGTTTCGGACAACGTCTAATGGATCGATCCTTGGACGAAAAGTGAGAAAGTGAAGACACAACAAATCGTCTGAGAGCAGATAATATTGAACGGATTTCAGGCAAAGCATTAATTTAAAAACTTCGTTCTTCTTCTTTTTCGTCTTTCGCTAGTGAACCTCTCCGCTACCTTCGCACCCTCTCAACTAGAAAATTTCCTATTCTGGCGACCTTCTTCTCTTTGCTGCACGCCCACATACAGAGGAAAAGCTAATTATAGTGCCAAAATGGATAATGAGCAGTGTCTACTAAAAATATAATTTTAAAATATTACAGTATTCCAAAAAAAATTACGGAATTACAGTAATCCAAAAAAAAGTAAATAATAAAGTCACTTCCTGATAATAGAAGAACCTCACAATAATTACGGTAGCCGTGATGCGATTCTGCGCGCAATTCGTCGTGCTATTTTCCGCTGATAGCGACAAAGTGCATGATAGCGATCGTTTTCGTCGGTTTTGCGTGTGATTTCGTTGAAAGGCGCTTGCTAAATGGTGCGAGTGCTTAGCGGGTCGACGTAGTGGAGCGTGTTCGCGTGCTGGCTTCTGCCTAGCCCTCTCCTCTGCTAGCTATTAGTTGAGTCTCCGCCCGTTTCTCGCCTCCTCTCTCTCGCTCGCTCGCCTGACTGACTTCAATCTTGCTGCCTTTCTCCAGCACGAATTCCCAGTATTCGCTGTCTGACATGTTGCCTCGTTGTGTATTGTCTCGCGTGATTGATTCTTTGCAATGCATTGGAGAGTATCCAATGCACTCACGAGACTCCTCAGAAATTCTGATTTATCTTTGTTATTCCGTAACCATGGCCACTGAAAGCTTTCGAGCCTCGGGGGATTATCGCGCCGTGAAAGCTGTACGATTTATTACACTTCTCCCCCCACTTTCGCTTGTTTTTCACAATCAAGCAATCGATTTTAAATATAAGTTTCCAGGCGAATCATGCCGGTCGCTTCAAGCAACGTCGGCATCGCCGACCAGGTACGATATTCAATTATTTAAATAAAAATATTATAATAAATTACAATCGTCAACTTTAGTGCCAACGGAACATGTTCACTAGTGTTGTTGACCTAACACGCCAATATCACATGCGATTTTATATTTACTTAATGAAAAATGTAATTGTAGAGCAGTGGAATGGTCTTGCTCGCGGGCAATTCGCATCCGGAGCTGGCGAGACTGGTCAGCGACCGATTGGGAGTGAGACTGGGCGATGCTGTAGTCTACAATAAGGTGATCCACTCAATTTTCATTATTATTCTATATCTGTATACTGTTTAGTTGATTGTAGCAAATATGTATGTAGATGATCCTTCACTAGATGTCTTGTATGAGAAACATCAATTCCCTTAGTTGTTGACGTTGTTGTTCAAGTCGAGAAAACACGATGAGCAAAGATGAGTAAGATGTTTGTTTTTTTTTCGTTATAGAAACTATTTCGGTTTTATTCAAACATGCAATTCCCTGATTATAAATACGCGAACATAGTTTAAACTTCTATGAATCCTTTCAATTCCGTATTCACATTTTCCCTATTTCAGTAGTATTCCTAACAATAAGTGTTTCACATTTTATCTAACGTGGATTTGGTATTTTGCTCTGCGCAGTGCGCACCACCTTCCCTTGCTATCAGTTGCGCTGTCAATCGATGTGAGCACAAAAGCCAAAGCACTATCGCTCGAATCGATGTTGTCCGCGGGGAGAAAGCGATAAGTACACCCTCTCACCCATGACACACGCCACTCGCCCGCTCTCCTCATTCCCAACCATAGCTCAGTTGGTAGAGCGGAGGACTGTAGATCCTTAGGTCACTGGTTCGAATCCGGTTGGTTGGAATTGTTTTGCAATTATTTTATTGTAAATGAAAACCTTAGTTGTTTTGTGTAGGAAGTTTAATTTCAAGGGAAATGGGCGGGAATTTGAAATTTTGAATTGCAGACGAACCGCGAGACGTCGGTGGACATCAAGCAGTCGGTGAGAGGCAAGCATGTCTTCATCCTGCAATCGGGTAGCAAGAACGTCAACAACGACATCGTCGAACTGCTCATTCTGATCTACGCGTGTAAAACGAGTGCCGCCACCAAGGTATACGGTATATTATTGATTGGGAAAATACGGTAGAAGTTGATTACGGTAGATTATCGATCGCCTTTGCAGATCACGGTTGTGATGCCGTACCTGCCCTACTCGAAGCAGTGCAGAATGCTCAGAAGGTGCGTTTATATAAACTGAATTGTCCCAATACTGATTTACTTCGAACTAATTGGAAATAGAAGTGCCGCAGAAACCAAACTTTGCGAGGTTGGTAATTTAGAGGCGGATAGAAGACCCTATTTTGAGTAAAATTGAATTGCTGAGAAACATTTCTGTTTTCAAGTGACAATGAGCCCACATTTCACCTGGATGTGTTTTAAAACGTCGCTAACATCATCAAATTGTGCAACTACGAAATGTTCATTATTTGACAGTATGGTGAATCGTAAATTCGCTTCCTTTTCCTTTTTTTTCGATTCCATCCTTTCCCATTGCAGATCTTCCATCCCGATGCGTCTCGTGGCCGAAATGATCTCGAAGTCGGGAGCGACGCGACTCGTCTCACTCGATCTGTACAGGAAGGAGATACAGGTGAGCAATTTGTTGTTGTTGTTGTTGTTTTGAATTCCACCCGCATTATAATTGAGAGCCTTTGTGAGACACACAGTTCTATCATGGCAACGGTAACATTCTTAATTTTTTTTCGCAAGTGGGAGCACAAATGATTGAAAACGTGTGATTGTGAAACGCAATACAAGCAAGGTTTTCCAGGGTTTCTTCTCCATCCCGGTCGACAATCTGCGTGCCTCGCTCTTCCTGCTTCAGGTATTCCATGTTATTATTTAGATATGTTAAATTGTTATTTGATTTTGAATTTCATTGCATCTGATTTGATTTGTTTTTATCAATCGATAATTGTCCCTGATTACAGTACATCCGCGAGTACATTCCCGACCACAAGAATGCGATCATCGTCGCGAAGAATCCCGGAGTGATGCACAAGGTATCGATTTTTTTTGGATTACGGTGTCTTGCTGGTTTATTGATTCGTATAATTTTCATATGAATGATACGGAATCGATAAGTTTTATTGTTCAATAGAGTCTCATCTGTTTTCATAATGCACTACTGATTCTCAATAGTGCCTGTATGGATACGGGATAATTTATCCCATTCGCAGGCCACCTCGTACGCGGACAGACTACGTGTGGGCGTTGCAGTCATTCACGGAGAGCAGAAGGTACGGTAGTTACTGGAATTTTATTTTTGGATATTGATTTTTTTAAAGCAACTACTGATTGCGAACGTATTAAGTATTGCCGGAGTTTCTCAAATGTGTAAGACGGGTGGAACACAAACGCGAAAGTTCCTTCTAAACACATCTTTTATTTGCAAGTTCCTGCCAAGTAAATCGTCTCAAACCTCATTCAATCCGACTCACTTTCTATTAATGCAACGTAAAACGTGTTGGATGTTGATCTTGTTTTTGTAAATTTAAAAATGTAATTTGCAGGAATCGGAGGAGTCGGGCACTGAGGACGGCCGACAGTCGCCCCCTCCCAACTTCGCCCCCTTCGAATTGTTCCCTTCCGCGGTACGTTAATTATTCATATTTTTAGGGCCACTGCCCCCTCTGCGGTGGGGTCACGCGGGGGCGCATTGCTGTAGTCATTAGGGCCCGAGATGGGCTTCGAAAAAAATGCCAAAGGGCTGTTGAGAGTATTCCATTTGTGGATCGGCATCAGTCGCATCAAGTCGACAACACCTCTAAAGCAATAAACGAGGTCTCGACGACCGACTTTGACGTGACCTCCTGGAAAAACGAATGCTCGACTGGGTCTCTGTTTCTCTTATCCTCTTCTCTCCTCAGCTGCCGAAGGAGAAGCCTCCTCTGACAGTGGTCGGCGACGTGGGAGGTCGCATCGCCATCATGGTCGATGACATCATCGACGACGCTGCCAGCTTCGTCGCTGCTGCTGAGGTACGTGAGGGAGTGGGAAGATGGGATTGCTAGACCCGTCACGTTTGTGCTTCAAGAGTATCTGATATTCTAATGTGCTGATCCATGACAGTGTTGAGATGAGAATTGTTCCTAAAATTACAATCAATTTAGCAACTGTTCCTGTTTGGTTGAAAGGTACAATCATAGTGAATCTCGAGCAATTTTTGTTCATAGACCTGTGAATATTCGTTCTAAAGTGCCCTTTCCCAGGTGCTGAAGGCGCGCGGCGCGTACAAGATCTACGTGATGGCCACCCACGGAGTTCTCTCGTCGGATGCGCCCGCCCTGCTGGAGGCGTCGCCCATCACGGAGGTACGGTAGGAGTGCTGTGGGGGAGAGTATTGATTTTGAGTTTGAAATTATTTTTTTCGGTCGATTCATCGTTGAGATATTGGCTAGTGATTGCCGATTTCGTCTAATGAGTTCTGCTTGAAGCGTAAGCAGTGATGCTTGCACTTATGCCACCAATGTCACAAATGAGCATGCCATAATTGTGTTACATGCAGTTCTTATCGTAACGATGAGACGACTTGTGCCAATGTACCGTCGTCCATCGTTACTGTTCAATCAAAAATCACCCAATGTTTACAGATCATAGTGACGAACACGGTGCCTCACGAGATGCAGAAGATGCGCTGCCACAAGATAAAGACGGTCAGTTGGCGATTGCCTTATTATGGGGTATGGTAGGTAAGTATTTTATCGATTTGTTGTAATATCTGAAGATTATGTGGCGTGCAAATGACTGGTTTCGCTGGTATGCTGGGTGTTTCAATTCTAATAGACATACTCGTGAGGAATAGAGCAGTTGATTTGCGAGTTATAAATATAAATGTGCTCTATCAATTGCAGGTCGACATCTCCCTGATGTTGTGTGAGGCCGTCCGTCGTATCTACTACAATGAGAGCATGGGTCAGCTCTTCAGAGACATCAATATGGACGATTGATCTACCGA
Organism: Pristionchus maxplancki; assembly: GCA_900490775.1. Taxonomy (NCBI): domain Eukaryota; kingdom Metazoa; phylum Nematoda; class Chromadorea; order Rhabditida; family Neodiplogasteridae; genus Pristionchus; species Pristionchus maxplancki. Next base: position 129,485 of record LS594404.1, read on the forward strand.
AGTCCTCCGATTATCGATTTTCTTCCCCGGTATTTTTCCCTAGATTCCTCAAAGAAGCTACCTTAGTCCCCGATTTCTCACGGTATTTTTTTAGCATGTAGAAGATCTTTCTCCAAATAGCCAAGGAACAGTTTAGATCTAATCACTTTGTTGTTAGTCGTATGTTTTCAGAAGCTCCGCCCCCTTTTCACCCCATGTTGCACCATACTTTGCATTTTTGTTAATAGCGCCATTGCTTTTGCCCATTCCCGAGTCCCCGTCCCCATATCCCGTGTTTATCGAAGATTATGTGCAAACAATAATAAAGTTCTGGTTATTTGCCTTTATTTGTTACATTATTATCGTAATGAACGTTCCAAATGTCGTTGAAGGTACCGGATTACTGTAGACGTAGAAGGTTTGACCAACCGAAGTTACAGTAATTTCTTTCCGATGGGAGTGATTCAGCAATTGCCAGAGGATGTAGTGAGGAAGATTGCAGCGGGAGAAGTGATCGTGAGACCGGCGAATGCTGTTAAGGTGCGGTAGACTACGGTAGATCGAGATCGATTTGGGAAATTGAATCACACAGTTCTAAAAGTGCCTCGAGTATTTAGAAATAAAATGTGTAGCTCCGGAATCCTCAAGTTATCGAATTGTGCGGAACTGCTTAGCTAATCAAGGGAGGCTGAAACTTCATCGTTGGTGGTTATGAGGCGCATCGATTACGATTAGTTTAGTTGAGGAGTTATGGATTCTTTTCGATCAGCGATAGTTTGAACTTAAAAGTAGACTAGTTGCCTGTGGTCTCTGAATATCTACATTTTCAATTAGTTTGAAGACGTGCATCATTCGCGTTTCAGAAAGCTTTTATGTGAAGTTGCTGACATAAATAGCAATGTATTCTTGGGTGACTTCTTAATGTAAAAAAACAAGCTGACTCGTCAGGATTCATGTGTTATGAATAATTCAGGAGCTGCTGGAGAATTCCCTTGACGCGGGTGCGACGGAGATCACAGTGACGATCAAGGAGGGAGGAATGACATTGCTGCAAGTGAAGGTGAAGAGGGGGATTGGGTCGAGTACTACTGGCATGTGGACAGGTGATCTCGAGTTTCAGTGATATTTTAACTGCACCAATAATCGTCAGAAGAAGTAGTTTTGCCGGTGATTGAAACTTAAATATTATTTATTAAGTGAAGTGAGTAATTTTTCGCAGGACAATGGTTCGGGCATTTACAAGGACGATCTTCCTCTGGTGTGCGAACGATTCGCAACGTCCAAACTGAGATCGGTGAGTGTGATCTTTGATCTTGTTAGGCCGGCTTTAGTTTCAGTCGATTGATCACCGATTAGTTGATTTCATGTTTCAAGGGCTTCATATGATCTCACCTGTGAGCAAAATACCAATCCCTTGCTGCTTTCGGCCTATAAAGCATATTTTCAGATCGATGACCTCTCTCGAATGACGACGTTCGGATTCAGAGGAGAGGCGCTTGCGAGTATTGCTATGGTGAGATCAATATTACCCTGCTTTGCGATCGTTTAGAAAATGGGAACTACTAAAGTTGTGTTCTGAAAATCCAGTCATGCCCATCTAGATTTAAGTAGATCGTTGCTGATATCCCGATCATAATGTAGAACTCATTTCAAACAATGCTCTTTCGAACTGGTGTATTCCCCATGTGTTCATGTTTCAATGACCAATGAAATGTGCAACAAATCACAACGCTGTAGTAGTCCAAAGTTCCATAGCACAATACAACAACACAATGTTTGAATTACACTCAGGTCTCCTCACTTAATGTGACCTCCAAGCGAAGGGACGCCCCGTGCGCCTACCAGATCACGTACAAAAGTGAGACACTCTTTCTATCTCTCTATTTCAATCCTCTTTTTTGAAACTAACTTCGTTGTTGTTCAATATCCGAAGTAGCGTAGAGCGTGATTTTAATGCGAGAAATATGGCGTAATAATGATGAAATCCCCCTCGCAGACGGCGCGATGACAGGCCGAATTCGTCCGTCGGCCGGCGGAGACGGAACGACCATCACGGTGGATGCATTGTTTGAGGTGAGAAGGAGGGTATTGACGGGTTCGATTTCGAAATGTTTGAACCGGCGATGATGAGTTTCACAGCTTTCGTATATAACAGGGAGTGAGTGGTCTTCAATGGTCGCGCCCTGGTTGTCAATGAAAAATGTGTTCCTCAAATTGTAGGCGAGTGAATCTCGTCGCGCGGCCCTCAAGAATCAAGCGGAGGAATCGGCGAGAGTGCTGGATGTCGTGTCCAAGTACGCCGTCCATCGACCGTGAGTTGAATTATAATTGATTATTTTAATTCCAATGATCCATAACGCGACTGGGTAGACAATACGAAAAGGTTATTGAGTAGTTACTGAAGCACAAAACGTATGGGAGCTGCGCATGCTGTCGATCGACTTTGAGCAGATTATTCGTTGTTGTTCAGATAGTTTTGGGTTTGTTGATCGGTTGTTTTACAAGATGGATAAATCAATCGGATGGTGGACGGATTGATCTGTCACTGATTTTTCTATAAAATCCTAATTATATTTGCAGTGACGTCTCGTTCACTGTGATGCGAGACGAGCGGGGTTGTGACCTACGATCGATCGGCAGTGGGAAGAGGGAAGATGTGCTGGGAATACTGTATGGAGACGAGATAGGCAAGGTACGGTAGATTACATTTATATCGATTTGAGAATCAATATCGATTAATTACGGTAGATCACTGCAGGAGGCACTCGAACTTCGCCTCGACGACGCCGCACTCTATTTTGAGGTTAGTTTCGAAATTATTGTTATAATATTTATTTATTTTGAATATTTGAGATGGAAGGAATAATGGCGCGGCCCTACAGCATTCACTCCGCCGAGGCAAAAGACGCGAAACGGGTAAGATCGTGGATACTTTTCGATTATTCAATGACGGCTGATCTAAGTTTCTGGTGTTCTTTTTACTAGAGCGGTTTTTGGAAGCGTTAATATAGACCAATCGTTCTATCCCAAAATAGTATCGATAATGAACCGCTTGACATTGCGTTTTTCGGTTCACTTCTTTCTTAGCTCGTTTGATTTTCAAAGGAGTGTCTGTCATACGATGTTCAAAACAACGGGGAAGGCGATTCGATTCCGATTGCTCTTGATTGTATAAATCTAATGATCACTCCTTCCAGAAACGTCACAAGCAGTTCGTCCTCTTCATCAACTCTCGTCCCGTCTCTTGTGCTGCACTCAAATCATCGACGGAGACGACCCTCGGAGCGAGAGGACTCGCGACGAGTTATCTCATGATGGCACTCAAGGTGAGGGAAGATTAGATGGTTGAGAATTATTGCGTTTGAGACTGGATTTATTGATTGAGGGGAGGTACAAGTGTATTCTATATTTGGACTATATTGAACCACCATCACATCAGCAATCAGCACTGTAGAACAGATATTCTACACAAGTAGTGCAACATCTAATCACCATGAGAGGGTTCATGTATCAGAAGTCTATCACCTGATGAAGTGTGTAGCTTAAAATTAAATTTCACGCTCGACCTTCTCCGTTTATTGTTCACTCTTAAATCTCTCAAATTCATACTGTCATTGGTACTCTAGTTCACCAGGTATCCTTTCTCATTGCAATTCTCCTCCTCAGATCGATCCATCGCGCGTCGACGTTAACGTCCATCCGACGAAGGATTGCGTCTTCTTCCTCCAGCAAGATGACGTCATCGAGAGGATTCAGGAAGTACCGTTGATTGCTTTTAATTTTAAAAGGATACTGTAGTCGATGAGGGTGATTAATTCCTTTTTTATTACGCCTGAAAAAGGAACTTCAATTGGCTGAATCAATTGGCTGTCCATTTCAAATAACTGTGATACTCAATACTTGCTGTTGTAGAAGTAGGGATTTGTTTCAAAAGCAATCAATATCCGATTACAGTACCTGGATACAGTGCTGGTGGCGGATCTCAACAGGAATCGACCGGTCCTCCCCAGTCTGCAGACGATGCTGGGAGTGCAGCTGAGTGTGCACAGGCTCCCGAGTGGAGGGAGTGACGGAGGGAAGGTACGGTAGATATCGATTGATTGGGTTACTGTAGGCGATTATCGGTTGATATTGCAGACTCCTCTGCCGACCAAGAACGATTCCTCCTCTTCCTCGAATACTCCGAAAGAAAAGGAGAAGAGATGCGATTACAATGTGAGCTGAATTTATGTTTTGCAAATCCGGTTGCATTGGTGCTTCACATATAGCAGATAGAACAGTGGTACTATTCTTATTGATGCTGAAGGCGCTTATTCTTCTAAAAACATCTTATTTTCTGTGACAACAATGTCGTTTCAGAAATCAGGCGGTTTTGTTTTGCAAAGGTCACATTAGAGTCTGAGCGAACGACAATGTCAATTTATCTCCCCATTCCCTGAAAAAAATCCCCAATCTTCTCTTCCAGCTGGTTCGCGTCTCTGGCACTGAACGTCGCCTGGAGCAGTTCTTCCTGCCTGGTAGGTCAGAGTGTGGATGAGAACTACCGTAATCTCAGTTTCGAATAACACAAAACTAAAACAGCAATGTTATAAAAATTGTATTAGCCGGCGCATCTCTGTTGCGAGCTGTAAGGATAGTGCGTGGTGATGGTTGCGTGCGATAGTTCTTCGGAGGAAGGCGATAATAAACATTTTCTAATATCTATTATTAAGGTCACTCAACGGCGCGCGAGGCCGTGGATACTGTGGAGGCGCCGTCGTCACAGGAGGAGTACAGGGTTACGGAGGTACGATGTTGTTGGTGGAGTAATGCACGAGAGTGGGTTGAGAAGCCTTTCGAAATTCTTAGAAATTGAATTGTTTGCTCGATCACTTTGATGCGAATACGATGGTGATCCTCAGCGATTAGTCAACAAAAACATAATTGGTTACTTGGTTTTGTGTGAGAGAGGATGATAGATTTTCCTGTATGTTTGGCGTTCCACCGGATCAGTATGTTCAGGACTTCATTCATGTGGTGATCTGAGGTCGACTCCCCGGTTATAAAAACTCTACTTTCGTTCCTTTTCAGTCGGGCAGTCGTGAATTCGCCCTCGACTCGGTCCATTCCCTTCGTCAATCGATCATCACTGCGAGTTCGGCTGAGATGCGATCGATATTCAAGGGACACTACACGGTGGGATGCGCGTCGCCTGAGGTGAGGTTTCGCGTTTCAGTAGTTCGCTTTGTGTCGAGCATCACTTATCAATATGTTGCGGTTCACGTCTCTCGGGAAAAAAGGTTTTCTCTTTGCTTACCGATCCCCACTCATTTCCAGTTGGTTCTCCTCCAACACGACACGACTCTGTGGGCGTGCAAACTGCAGCCAGTGGTCGAGGAGATGATGTATCAGGTGAGAGGCGTTACGGTAAATTTTGGCACTAACCTTTCTACTTTAAAATCACATGGAGTGCTGGGGTTGCACTGGGATTACACATAAATGAACTATCGTTCTCTGTAATCTATTCATTTCGTATTTCAATATCCAATCTCAGATCATTCTCTTCTCTCTCGGGAACCTCGGTTCGTATCGACTGGAGGAGCCCCTGCCCGTGGTCGAATTGCTGAGGGCGAGTGGATGTGAGCAGGTACGGTAGATTTAAAGGATACGGTAAGATAAGTTATTGGGTATTGTAACGTGATAAGGGATGTAAGGGGTACGGTAGTGGTTTTGTGAGGCTAGAGAGCGTTTCCAATCAGTCTTGGTTTCGAAACAGATTATGATTCCAATAATAAAACCCATCTCTCACAGGATGACGAAAATCTCAAAGAGGCGGCGCGATTCCTCGCGAGCAAATCGGTGAGTGATCTTTAATCTTTGTAGTCGGCTATGATTTAGTTTGATCTTTGATCTCTTTTAATTGTTCATCATTGATTTTTCAGTCGATGCTCAATGACTTCTTCTCTCTCGCTTTCGATGAGATTCAAGAGGGAGAAGAGGGAGAGGAGCGAGTGTATCTCACTACGGTCGGTGGATTATACTATAATTGATATTGGGAATTGATGTATTGAGGGAATTGAACAGAAAAAGGGTTTGTGATAGTTGAGGACTCACTTGAAGGTGAATTGCGGAGCTGGATGGTTTAGGGTATTGAGAGAGTAGTGAAACTACCGAACTGCTGGGTACAAGTTATTCTACTAGAAAGCCGGTCAATAATAGGAAATTTGGACAGCAAGTCATGGGTGGACCATTATAAAGTGCTGATCATCAAATATATTAGTGGGGTAATGAAACTTGAAATCAATGGATGTTAATATTCTTCAGACTTTAGTTGTAAAATTGATTGAGTTGTAAGGAGCAACATATCAGAGGAGCATTATGGGGTATCGCATATCGAAGGCATTAGAAGATCGATGAAACCTGAAATGAACGGGTTGCGAATATGCTCATTCTCTCCTCTAATATCTCCCTTCCTCTCAGCTTCCCTCCCTCATCCACGCTCACTCCCCTCAGATGGCTGCACTGCCCGAGTTGCTGCTGTGTCTGCTGATGGAGGTGTGATTAATTAATTAATTAATTTATTTATTAAGGAAATTTTTAATTATTGTTGTGTCTGTCGTTGTCCCGTTGTCGAGTAGTGTGGAGTAAACTCAGTAGTTTATCCACAATAACTAAAGACAACTAAACTAAAAGAAGAGCAAAGAGGAATAGCACTTAGCAGGGCCAACGGGGGAGAACCGAGTGACCTTTCGACAGGGAAAGTCACTCACAAAATAGCTATGCGTAAAATGTGTGGCGAAATGTATGGGGAGAGACTTCCCTAGACTCACTGCACTCAGCACGCAGAGTACGGTAGTCACACACACACACAAGGTGAATCGAGGATTGACTATTTACGATTACTCTTGTATACAACAATTATTAAATAAGTTTTGCATTGAAGGGGATATTTTAAACTCAAATTAATTGCAGGTCGAATGGGAGGAGGAGATCCGGTGCATCGAGGGAGTGGCGAGGTCCATTGCCGCATTCTACGGACTGCATCCGAGGTTGGAGTGATTTATTTATATGTTTAATGTCTGATAGATGCGAGAAACATATTAGTTCTTTGAATTTGCTCTTGACTTTGCACAGTCCTTGAAACCGCGAGCCCCCTTTTTCGTTCGTTCGCAATCATGAAATAATTATTTATATTTTACCTGGTTCCGGAGGTCAATTATAGTTCTTTCGCCCATGCAACTTTGTAAAATTTCTGAAAATGGCAACTTGTCACACAAAACGGTAAAACCTTTTTCAGATGGTTGGATGGCGATCTCTACTCCTCCGATGGCAATACGAAGTGGACGAGTGTAGTCGAGAATCTACTCATGCCCAAGGTAAGTACCGATTGAGAACTGATTAGGGATGGGGTACTGTATTGATTATTATGGAGGTGTGAGTAGGCCGGGTAGCGCAGTGGTTGTGTGTCAGAATGCGAC
>LS594404.1:137020-154373 GCA_900490775.1 Pristionchus maxplancki
CTACAGATCCACCCAACCAAGGGGGTTAAGAAATATTGGTAGTGAGAAATCACGATCCAAATTCCCCATCGGCGTGCGCACAACTCGCAGATTAGTCTGGCAACAGGCCACTGAGAAATCAGGATAGGCCGCTAGTTGCAGAAGACGTGGGGTAGTCGAGGACGCGTCACGCGTTAGTAAGCGACTCACCAACTTTACTGTAGCTGTGTCGATTATCGATTTTCCTTCAGCTGAAGGAGCCCTTCTTCCCGCCTTCGAAATGGACGGAAAGTGGCATTCTCACTCCATTGACGAGCATCCACGATCTGTACAAGATCTTCGAGAGATGCTGAGTACGGTTGAGTACGGTATCCGATCCCACCCGGAATATGAGTACGGTAGCTTCTTCGCAATTAATCCCGATTATGATATCCCACTGTTGAATACTGTTATCGTTGATACTCACAATGTGTTTTGATCTCCCACTCAATGCGATACCTCACACGATGTTTCAATACTTTGTTATGCTCTTAATGTTGTGTAAATTCGAACGCAATCTCTGATCAATAAATGCGATAACTTATGACGGTTTGTGGATGCGTGTGGCACAGTTATAATGAAATCACAATATTTATTAAATTACTCAATCATTATCCCAGCTTCCCGTTCTTGGTCTTCATTTACTCTCTCTCATTGTTGTTGAATGGGCGTTAGGGTCTTCGTTGCTCGTGTATCTGCAATATGAATACATCGGATTGTAATGGACTCAGACTAGTTTAAGAATAACTTACGCGTCGGGGCGTTCATCTGCACCCCCATTTTGTGGAGTATGCAGATGTACCTGCACAGGATCCGTGTGAGGGCCCTATCTCCACCTTCTTGAAGAGAAGAGGAAGAGGGCTGGGATATTGTGAAGTACTAGCTCTCCTCGTCTGGATAGTACGGCAGTCGTGGCACTGGCCATGATCGCCAATCGCGACGACCCCGGTGAAGAGCAGACTGATGAGTACTAGCACACTCATTGCGTCTTTGAGCGGTTGATATTCTTATTTTATGCAGTTTGATTCAAATATTTGATCTTGTCGTGTAGAGAACAAGAAGAGCAGAGACCGTATAGAGATCTGTAAAAATAATTACTTATTTAAACAAGAGCAATCAATGTAACGTGGATAAATCGTAACGGAAAGACTGGGCGTCAAATCAACCATCTACTAAGGCGCACTATCACTAAAAACGTGCTCGCAACAGCCCTGTCGAGAGAAGAAGTGCATAGAGATAAGACGGAAAGAAGAGGAAAGGAGCGTTGACGATTCGTACTAACGAGCTCATCTGATAACGAGACTACGAGAATGAATCGGATGGATTTATCATGTGATCAAATGGGGGAAATTCGATATGACTATCCCGTTCCCTTTCCAGCCCCGAATGTCTTCGGAATGTGGCCCGCCATCATGCACTGCATTGTCGTTGTGGGACCTGAAGAGAAGTGAAGCTTGGATAATGAAATCGAACGAACTCTTGAGAAAGTCTGACCACAGAGCATCCCATTGCTTCTCTGTTCTCCCGTTCCAGATTGTGCCCCATTCCTGCATGCGAGACAGTGCTCGCGAGTCGGAGGAGAGACTGATCAGGTTAGCAATTTAAGTGATAGTCGATTGATAAGGAAAGATTACCTGGTTCATCAGCATTAACAATAACGAGCAAAATGACAAACACAAGAACGACTTTCATCTTTGACTCTTTTCCCGGAATTATCTCCTTTTATTTGGCCGATTTCCCATGCACCGTCATGTGGATATGATTCATCATGCAACAAATTACCCGGAATATGAGTACGGTAGCTTCTACCCAATTAAACCCGATTATGATATCCCACGTTAGAATACTGTTATCGTTGATACTCACAATGCGTTTTGATCTCCACTCAATGCGATATGTTTCAATACACCATGTTTCAATACTTTGTTATGCTCTTCAAAGAATGTAATATCAGCAAAATAAATGCGATAAATAATGAACTTTTCTGGATGCGTGTAGCACAGTTATAAATAACAAATATTTATTAAATTAATCAATCATTTATAAAACGCTATGTTCTCCACGTGACTCGAGATACCAGAGTTGAAACGGCGGTGAGCCCTATAAGAATACGTTATGTATCGGGGAAAGATATGGCAATAATAACAGCGACGAAATACTCACGCACATAGGTATCGACAGAGGAGCCTGGTAACGGTGTTTTCACCCCACTCATCTATGACAGACACTGCCGTGAGGGGGTGAATTCTTCGATTGAAAAGAATCGCCCCCCGTACTCACATAACAGTTGGGGCACGTGCCCGGATCGGCGGCGTATGCGGATCCGGGCACTGCGGCGATCAGAACGAGTCCTAGAGGAATTATCATTCTGGTACTCTATCTGGTAGCACCGTGCACCTTTAGTAGCATCAAGAGGGGGGAGGAGGAGCCTCTAGTTCGTGATTCATAGCGCAATGCTAAACACACCGTTCTGCCATGGCAGACGTGGCATTGGCTGGGATTGCCGGTCGCGACTCCGGGAATTTGTCATGCAGATTGATTCCAATATTTCATCTTGTCGTGTAGAGAACAAGAAGAGCAGAGACCGTATAGAGATCTGGAAAAATAATTACTTATTTAAACAAGAGCAATAAATATAACGTGGATAAATCGTAACGGAAAAGATCGGGCCTCAAATCACCCTTCTAACATGGCGCCCTATCACTAATAATGCTTGCATTAGCACTGTCGAGAGAAAAAGTGCATAACGATAAGAAGGAAGGAAGAGGGAAGGGGCGTTGACGATTCGTACTAACGAGCTCATCTGATAAGGAGACAGCGATAATGAATCGAGTTGAAGACTTTTATTGCGGGAAAAGATGAGTACTATTTTCTCCTCTTTCCTCCCCCAATATGCTTCGGGATATGGCCCAGCCTCATGCACTGCATAGTCGTTGTGGGACCTGATGAAAGGTGAAATCTTGGACTCGACAGACATCGAACGATATTCTGGGGGGGGGGGGGAGGTATGACAGAACCACAACGACAAAAGCGCAACTCAGCCGCGCGAATTGACATAGCTCGCGCCACAGATGCCTATTCGTGTCGTCCAATAGCTCGTTAGAAACCAAATTTCAAGAGCTATCGAATGGTGCCGGTTACGAGTCATAAAAATGTCGGGAAAGATTTGTGAACAAATTTCAAAAACAGTTTAGAAACATGAAAACAACTGGAATCGATAGCTATCATTTGACACATCTAGCGGAAAAATTTTGAACACGGTATCTCCATCGCGCTTTTGTCGTTCCGGTTCTGTCATGCCCTCATATTCAGAGTAGGCCCCTGACCACAGAGCATTCCATTGCTTCTTTGCTCCCCTGATCCAGATTGTGCCCCATTCCTACAAGCGATGCAGTGCTCACGAGTGGGGACTGAAAAGGTTTGCAATTTGAGTGAGCCGATTGATAAGGAATGATTGATTACCTGGTTCATCACCGCAAACAACAACCAGCAAAAAGACGAACACAACGACGAGTTTCATATTTGACGACTTTTGCGCGGAATAATCTCCTTTTATTTCAAAGTGAAGGTGTTTTCTCATGCTTGTTCATTCAGAAATGATTCATATGAAGGAAAACTTGCAAAATGAATTGCGAAATTACGATAATTTTCTACAATGACTTTATTCGTGCAATCTGCAGTAGGTAATTTATCTTCTTATCGCTGATAGTCTCTCAGAGATAAAAGATCAATAGACGGCGTTGAGTACGAGGAAGAGGGCGCCGAGAAGCACAATGAAGAGAGGAGAACGATCGAGGAGTGACTGCAAAGATGAAAGATGAAAGATCAAAGATCAAAGACCAAAGATCACGGCTCACATCATTGCTGAGTACGTCAGTCCTCGTGGTCGGTCGAAGTACTCCGATCTTAGACGAGTAGGGAATGTTGAGGGGAACGAGAAGATTGCGACGCACGTCGACCTAAAAAGCAATTTAAAAAAAGATAATACAGGAAATTTGTATAAAAAGTCTGACAGTTGGCACTTCAACATGATAAAAATGGGAATTCACTCATTTTTTGGGAAAAAACGATAATAAATCTCACGACAGTGGCGATCAGCTCGACGACTCGTCTGCTCAGCAAATCCGACTGCGCAGCGACGCGAATCGCCGGATTGATCGAGATACTGAAAATTTGTTTGATCTTTGATCTTTAATCTCTGCCCTCTCACCGATCGATGAGCTCCTCGATGGGTCGATCCGTGTAGGAGATCGAGTGCTGGATGACGTCAATCGCCTGCGAGAGATCAAAGATCAATTTCGGGAGATCAAAGATCAAACTCCAACCGGGTTGAACATGCCAGTGGACGCCCACAGCGACTTGCCCGTCCCTCGATAGTCAGGAGTGCGAATCGCACGACGCAACGCCATCTGATTCAGCACGTGCTGCAGCACCTGAAGATGATCTTTGATCTTTGATCTTTGATCTTTGATCTCTCTCGCCTTCAGCTCGCTCCTCTTCGCCTCGGTCTGCTGGTCGGCCGGCAGCCCGGTGAGTTCCCTGAGATAGAATTGCGTCATCATTAGGCAATCGGTTGAAGGATGATCTTTGATCTCTGCTGACCTCACTCGCTCCCTCACATCGATCTCCTTCTTCATCTCCTCGTGGACGTCGGGCGAGGGAAGGAAGCGAGACTGGTAGAAGGGCTGAGCACGACGGAACTGACGGAGAGGAGTCAGCATTAGCATTAGTATTAGTATTTGTAAGGCTGAATTTTTCAACGCTATCAAGATTCACATCGCGCTCTGCACAAATAAGGACGCTGAATGTGCTCTAGATGGTAAGAGTTTGAATAACTAGCACAATGACACTGTAATCGTCAGCCTTTTTTAAAAAGCATTCAATTGAAAAAAAACAAATCGCCATTCGTATCGTTTGAAAGGTAAACCTGATTGTCCCTCTTCTGCATCTCTCTATACGCTCTTCCCCATCCGTGACTCGAGTAGCGGACGTCCGTCGTGTGACACACGAGACCGTCCGAGCTGAGAAGAGATCAAAGATCAAAGACCAAGGATCAATTCCCCGCACGTGAGCATGTTGAGACGGCGCTGCTTCTCGGCGTTCACGCGCATGCGCCACTCCAGATTCACTGCGGTCTCGCACTGAAGGGGGGAGACGGTAGGGTTACGGTAGCCGATCGATTACCCCCTTGGGCGGGCCTGAGCTCAGCCGGTGGTCGTAGTCGGCGTGCGTGCTCGTGTAGCGCCAGTCGTGCATGAACGACATCGGCGTCTGAAGAAATTTGAATTTCGCGCCATTTTTCGGGAAAATCCAAAGTTCGGTCATTTTGTGTTGAGACTTTCAAAAGTAGCAAACGAAGCGCGCGAATTTAAAATTCGAACAAACGCCTACGGTAGTCGCGGTGGAGACGGTGCAGGTGTCGGGCCCGCCCGAGGCGATCGAGCCCGGCTTCGAGTTCGGCTGAGGGATCGCCAACTCGGCGTCGTCCTTGTTGGCTGCGGAGATCAAAGATCAAACTACAAACAACTAAGATCAAAGAACATACTCGAAATGACGATGTTGCAGACTGCCGGGGGCGCTGAAGACAGCGTGGTGGGCCGGAGCTTGATCGGTCGAGTGTTGCCGTCTGTGTTCACCTAGAGATCAAAGATCAAAGATCAAACCACAGAGATCAAAGATCACTCACCGCGGCGGGCGACCGTCCCGTCCACTGGATCTTGAGGTTCTTCTTGCGACAGCGCACAAAGTGCGCGCCGTGGCCGACCCAGTACGGCATGAGGGTGAACTGAGAAGACACGACTATCACCGAAGTAGCCAACAACTAATTTATCTTCTAAGGCTGCACTACATTGTTGTAGCGAATAAGATATTGAAATGGAAACCGTATTTCCTAAATTGTTTTCGAAAATCGTTTTTCGAAATCCAACCTGGTTGTGCAGCGAGTCGAGGACGATGGGCTTCTGCGTATGCAGGTACTTGCTGCAAGTAGGAAGGGATTAGGGCACGGTAGGATTACGGTAGGTGAGTACGGTAGCATTTCGGAAGGATACGGTAGCATCTCAATCGCCAACTGACGTGAGCTGGTACTCGTGGCGCGGCATGGGCAGTTGCTCGCCGAACATGGAACAGGAGATGGCACGCGCCACCCACTCACGATTGGCTGCCACGAAGTCCTGAGATCACAGATCAAACTACAAACTACAGAGATCAAAGATCAAACTAGGAAACTCACGGCGACTGCTTTCGTCAGCTCTCCCTGCTTCTCCGGTCCCTCGGCGAGCGTCTGGATGATGTCGCCCACTTTCTGAAAGAGAACGAGACTTTATATTGATTCAGTTGTCTTAAAATGACCTCTTTTTCGTTTTCATAAAGGTTCCATGGGAGCTTTCAATGCTTTTTCGTCGTTGTTTTTCTGGGAAGTGCCCTTATTGTCCTCACCTCCTCCCTATACGCCATGATCTTCTCGTGGGCGGCGATCAACTCGAACGGCAGCAGAAGGATGTTGCGGCGCTGGAAAAAAGTGATAATTTCGAAAATGGCTCGATTAACATTGCGTTTTTATGACAAAAACATCAGCAGGCTTCGATGAACTGCATCGAAAAGGCCACTACAATGATAATTGATCTCACCGCCTCGGTGGCGAGTGCTCCTTGGTAGGCGCGCGGGTGGAGGATGCCCGAGATGGAGTGGGAACGGCTGGAGTTGTTTTTTTATCTTTGATCTTTGTTCTCTGATCTCACCGCTTGCCGGTCTTGAGCAGTCGCGACAGCTTGAGATCCTCGTAGTTCTGCATCATCATGCACACTCTTAAGTGATCTTTGATCTTTGGTCTTTGATCTCTCCCTCCACTCACGCATTCAGATCCCATATCGCGTGCAGTCTCAATTCCCTCTTCGCGTTTTGCTCTGTGAACGAGTTGAGACGGTAGTAGAGCTCGAGACGGGTTGACTGCAAAGATGAATTTTTCAGTTCACCGAGCAACGGTCTAAGATCAAAGATCAAAACCTCACATCATAATTGGGCTGCCAGTAGTGGTAGAGGTGCACTCGGCCTTCCTTCTTGTGCAGCTCGGGCGCCGCCAACACAGTGCACATGTCGGAGAGACCGACTCTGGAAGGACGGAGAGATCAAAGATCAGAGAGTAATTACAGCAGATTAAATCGTTCTCATGTAGAAGAACAAGTGGTAAAAGGTTAAATCTATAGTAAAATGGAGATCAAAGATCATTCTGACCTGTAGAGATTGCAGTAGCGCTCCTTGCCGACGGAGAGACGGAAGAAGTACGAATCGGAGATCTGCATTAATAATGTTGATTGCTGAGACATCAAGGAGATATATCAAAAACCAAAGATCAAAGACCAAAGATCACCTGTGGATGGTAGTTGGGGTCGACCCTCCTCACTTGCGCCTTGATGCGACGCATGCGCGCGTTGTACTGCAAGAGGGTCATTTAGGCCTCGTTCGAACCCGAGGAGCGGTCGGCAGAGATCAAAGATCATTCCCATTTCCCTCACCCGTCGCTCATTGTTCAGATTGACGTCCTTCATTGCGAGCGCGAATCGACCTCCGACCACATCCGGAATCTGGAAAATAGTCAATTAGCGATGCCTCAACTACAGTAATCTCACGTGATTCTCGATGACATCGGGACGTCGCGTCCCTTCAGAAGTACCGCCGGGCGCCGCGGCATCCTGAGAGAGATCAAAGATCAAAGATCAGGATCAGTGATGTAATCATAGGAAAAAGGTGGTTAAATCGACCTCAAGAGGCAGCAGCGACGTCTTCTCTTCCTTCGACTGAAAAATGCAATTTTAAACGATAAATACGCGAAAAATAGGACAAACCATTGCAGTCGACCGCTGGCGAGCGAGAGGAGAGGGAGAAGTGAGGGAGGATGTGGAGTGATTGGTCTCTCACACTTCTGAATTCTCTCCCTTCGTCTCTGTCTCGCAGTCGAATTTACATTGGAAATTGAAAGGAAAATGAAGAGATCAAATTTGAATTGGGAATTCAGATTTATACTGTTCAGAGTTGATCCATACAAGGAGGAGAATAAAAGTATTAATGCTGACTGCTTTACAATTCAGTGATGACACTTTCCAAATCATTAGAATTCTCAGGAATTAGGCGAGGGGACACGGAAAGAATTTGAACAGGGCGCATCTTCACACATCGAATATGCGCCCTCACAGGAATTGAATAAGCTAAGTCATAATAAACACGATTCGTTTCATCAACAACTGCGATTCGGAAACAAATCCCTTCTTTTGCCAGTTCTTCTTTCACAGTTTCCCAGAAATCTTTCGTCTTGTTGAAATACAAACGTCCTTGAGGATTATTCTCATCTTTCTTTGTTGAGCACGTTTCGTATAAATCCAGAACCACGCCAAGTAATACTAATTCGCGAATCAAATTTACTGAAAATGTTGGATTTCAGTAATTAGAAAACCTAAAAAAATTCTCACCAAGATGCTCCGAACTAACAGCGAAAATCCGGTACGCAATAAGAACATTTCGAATTTTGTTCTGTTGGCAGAGATTTATTATTCGATCTCTAAAATTTAGTCCCATCATTTGTATGCATTCCCCACATCATCTAGATGGAAATGATCTAGATGGAATTGAAAGACGAACTTTATAACCAGCCCCTCCTCGGAGTCTTCAGCAAACAACCAACCGCGGACTTCCAATCTATTGATTCTCACATTCTCCAAGGTATTCTTAATTTCGTAGAAAGTTCGTTGGTCCCAGTATCCATCCAAAACAAGCGTTTCGATATGTGAAAAACGAGAGAAGAATCGATTGAACCGAGTGCGGACAATCTCTTCACTCTCTGCTTTTGAAACGTATTCAATGCCTTTCTGGAGGACCCAATGAGCAGCAGTAATAGCTCCAATGCACGAAGCTGCCATAAGTCGAACATTACTGAATACAGTTTGTGTATTTTTTTTAATTCCTTGATTTCAAAGGATTGCGTGAAAAAAACGCACCGTTCAAGAGCAAAAAGAGCACAACCAGCAATGACAGCGTTAGCGACTGTATTGTTGAAGATTCCCTCTTGATGCTCCTGTGGAGGAAGTTCAACAATGCGGAGATTACGGCACCACAATTCAATTGCCTGCAGAAATTTGGAAATCAAGTGAGTTTTTAGGTTCGAGATCTGAAATGAACGAACCCCAGTGCGTCTTTCATAAATATGCAGCCATCCACTGTCCTCCACGCTTAACTTTTCATCTTTTGGTATCGTAACATGCATTTTCACGTGGTAAGGGCAGGCAGAGTAGAGAAACACACGTTTGAGGGGAAGCGGAGTGGGATTATCAGCGTTCATTGAAGGACAATCCTGCAATGCCAAACTGCAACAAAAGGCCAAGAATGTGATATTGCTGGAGATACTAGAGTTATTGTGTGGCATTTCAATTGGTTACGATGCTAATATAATAAAAGTGAACCCTGTGGCGATGCCTAGGCAATGTAACAAACGAAATCCAAGCGGGTTCAAAAGATAGCTAATCAATGGGCTGATAAAACAAATCTAACAGATATTCAAACTTATAAATGCTGTTAACGTTCTGTTACAGTAGCTTTACCAATAATACAATCGCGATATTTATTTATTCAACAAGAGGGGTGTGCAGACAATAATTTCATTAACCAGGTACTACGACAGTAGCAATGGAATAAGTAAATGATTATAGGGAAGTTCGGTCAGTTGATTATGAATGTAGTTAGTTTCTACATCATCAATTAATTAAGGTAGATATGTTATATTTGGTGCATTAATGTGAATCGCTCCGTGTCCTCTCGAATTCTTTAGCATGTTGAGCGGTTTCTCGTGATCCGGACCCATCTTTTCGCATCGGAGTTGTGCGCACACCTGGATCTCAGAATATTTGGAGTGATAGAAGGATTTCGGATTATTCTTCAAAGCATCGTTATTAGTTTCCATTCGCAGAGAGATTCCATCCTTCTCCATCTCTTCCGCCATCTTATTCCAGAAATCTTTAGTTTCTTTGAAGTATAAGCGGTTAGACGAATCAATAAGATCGAGTTTTAGATTTGGATCGAGTTCGCAAGCATCGATTTCCACACCCATCGATGTCAATTCATTCACAAATTCTCCTGGAAGTCATAATTACTTCCAATTTTGGCCCCGGAAACGTACCGAACATATGAGGCTGTTCGCCTAACAATCGAGCAAATTCGACAATATCTGGCACAGTTCAAAAATGTCAATTTTCTGAAATTCCGTGTTTTGGGATTCTCGAGGGTGCTGATGACGATGGGCGTACTCATTTTTCATATTGAGCCTTCATCGGCTCCAGACGACGTCACGTCGAAAACGGTTTTTGACTTATTTCTCCACTCCTAAGAGTGCTAAATTTAAGCCGTTATGGCTACAAGGTCAGAATTTGATGGCGATCACGAATGTCAACTTTATTTATTTTGAAAAAAATTATTAAATTAGTAAAATCAATCTTTTCATGTGATCATTAGTACATAGCGCAAGTAGGCTAGATCGGACCGGAATCTTGATGCGATTCCAAAAATCTGCTTTTCGTTTCCCTAAAGCGTCGCAAATCGTGGAAAATCAACTTACAGTGCAACTGCCTTGTAAGTAAATCTGACAATCTTCTCGCTTGTTTTCACTCTATTGACCTACCGTGAGTCTCTCTCGATTGATCTCTCCCCTGCCTCTTCCCTCCTCTGTTTCTCTCTCTTTTCAACACTATCTCGGCGGCTGGGAAGGGATCAATCGAGAGAGACTCGCGGAAGATCATAAGAGTGAAAACATGGGAGGAGATGGCTAGATTTACTTACAAAGCAGTTGCACTGTAAGTTGATTTTCCACGATTTGCGACGCTTTAGGGAAACGAAAAGTAGATTTTTGGAATAACATCGAGATTCCGGTCCGATCTAGCCTACTTGCGCTATGTACTAATGATCACATGAAAAGATTGATTTTACTAATTTAAAAATTTTTTCAAAATAAATAAAGTTGACAGTCGTGATCGCCATCAAATTCTGACCTTGTAGCCATAACGGCTTAAATTTAGCACTCTTAGGAGTGGAGAAATAAGTCAAAAACAGTTTTCGACGTGACGTCGTCTGGAGCCGATGAAGGCTCAATATGAAAAATGAGTATGCCCATCGTCATCAGCACCCTCGAAAACCCCAAAACACGGAATTTCAGAAAATTGACATTTTTGAACTGTGCCAACACTTGCTCGATTGTTAGGCAAACGGCCTCATATACGAATCATCCGAGTTAACCCAATGCATAACAATGAAAACATTGCGAATGTTGTTTTGACGACAGATTCGGATTATTTGATGCCTGAAAAGAAGTGAAATACAATAGCTTAAATTGTTTAAAACGTACGAGAAGTTGAATTTTCTTATTCTCAATTCCAAACGGTTGATTTTGACATTCTCCAACAATTTCATCACTACATTAAATTTTCCTTCATCGAAGCATCCATCCAGAGCGAGTGTTTCAATATGCGTGAATTCATTAAAGAATTGCTTAAATCTAGCCCGATTTGTCTCCTCGTTCTCATTAGTTGTCAAGAATCTCTTGACTTCCATGCTTCTCTGCCAAATCCAAGAGTTGTCGAAAATGATTATTTTGTGCGAAATCCAAGAGTCCTTGATTTCGCGGTTTTTCTGCGAAATCCAAGGACCATATGGAGCGAGCAGCCGTTCAACCACCCGTTTAATGCTTCTGAAATTGTATGTTCAAAAGGATTTCACCCTGGCAATACGCATTGAAAACGCACCGTCCAATGTAGAAGCTATCACACGCGGCAATGATTGCGTTTGAGATATCGTTGAGTGCAGATTCAGTATTTTCTTGGTGGTCTGGAAGAGGTTCGACGATTTTCAATTGACCAGTCGACACTTCCAATGCCTGCGTTTTTTATTTATTTTTAACAGTATTAAAAAAGAGAAATAACTGAAGTAACTCACTCCACCGTGTCTCTTGTACGGGAACAACCACTTGCTTTCGTTCACTCTTTTTTCTTCTGCTTTCGGGAAAATAGCATACATTTCGAGGTGACCAGGCTTCCAAGGCGAGTGGAGATACACTCGTTCCAGAGGTACACGGTTCTCGGCTTTTGCCGTTTTCTACAAATATTCATATTCATATGCAGACTCTTGGATTTGCTTGTTACCTCTTCTTTGTCCTCATTAGCGATTTCAGACTCAGCTGCATGCACAATAGTGGCAACCGCGGCAAGCGAGATCAGCAACTTTTCATTGTCCACGTTTGGTGCGTTCTCAACGACATGTGCATGCAAGTCGTCTGAAATTGAATTTGGTTAGGTCAAGAGATAGAGAAAATGTGATTCTTACCGATAAGTTCGTAGCCTTCATCGTCAGACGAAGAGGAGTTGTCAGCCATCTCTCGAGGTAGATTGGGAGAAGACTGAGGAAGGAGATGAGGAGAGAGTGAGATGGGGCGTCGCCGTGTGACTCCGCCCCTTGTTCACTAATCAATCGGTGAGATAGGGAAAGCATACCCCGTGGCAGGCGGAGATAGTAAATTGCTAGCACAAGCATTGCGGCTGACCTAGTGGGCTCATTACTGAATCAGATGAAATAAATTCACAATAGCTGAATTTTATCTGAGAATGGAAGACAAAACGAAAGCGATGCAGAGATGAGATTTCAATGACATATTTTACGAGATTCAAACAAGGGTAGAGAAATTGGCAGATCAGAGAGAACAATATCACTGAAAACCTCTCGAAAGTGGTACGGGTCGCAAACGCTCTCTGCTCCTTTCGTTCAAAGGCTCGAATCTAATGTGTGCCTTAACACGCAACCACGAATCGTAATCGCCGACATTGAAGGATGTATCGAATCCTGTCACAAATCTCATCGAAACTCCAATTTCTTTCAAATTGGTTGCGCATTCGTGTAGAACTGATCTAGTTGTTCCGAAGTACGATAGAGATCGTCTAATTTCCGCTCTCTCGTAGATATCAAGTGGAATTCCAAGATGAGAGAGCTCGGTGGCGAAATCAACTACAAAATATTTGTTTGTATTCATATCGGCAAGATATCTTTCAATCTCACGAAAATAATTAAGTATGCAGCCAGTTGCTATGATATGCACGTGGCCAATGCTATTCTGACGACACAGCTTGAGAATTTGTTCCCTGAAACGTGATTTCTTGTATCTATATCAAATATTCAACTCACTGTATTTCGTAGGTCAACACATTCTCTCGAACTTCAAGTCTATTGATTTTCAAATTCCTGAGAATCTTTTCTGCGGCTTCAAATCTGGTTTCCATCAGGAACAGGATCAATACTTCCACATGTGAAAAGAGAGAAAGAAATCGATGAAATCTAGCTCGCGCTCGCTCTCCAATACTCTCTGCCGTTTCTGGTTTTGTTGTAATTGGATGAGATCGAGTGAGATGGACTGAGAACGGAATGGACAAAAGTCCAAGAATGATTGAATAGTAACAAAGAAGGATTGCGATCATAATTGAGAAAATGATGGTTTTCTTCGTTATGGGAGAACGGAGAGGCTGGGGGTTGTTTAGTTTCTTATATGCAACTCGAATACAATGGCTCTCCACGTCTACTGTTCCCTGTAATTAATGGGCTGAATTCAATTGTGAGGTAAGACGGCAGTGCTTACACAATCTAGTGTCTTGCTTTTTCTCAGCCACTTGCTGCCACTGATTCTGTGGAAGAACCGAGCAGGCATAGAAGCGTGCAAGTAAACCCAATCGACGGAGGGAACACGACCATCCAGACAGACTTGTTCCAGTGGAAAGAGATGAGAAGATGAGAAGCGTTGACGGATGAGAGAATTCCAAGTCTGGGATATCTAAAAAAGGAATTGGAATAGAGAAAACATTAAAAATGATACCAATTGCATGTCATTCACAGATTCGTCGCCCACTTTTATTATGGTTCTGATAATATCCGGAGGAAGAGTGGCGAGATTTAGAGGAATCTCCATGGTCAACGACGATAGCAGTCCTTGAATTCGAAAGCTATGCACAATCTGATCTTGTTTAAAGGGAGTCGGCAGCCAAAAATGATCAAGGCTCAATTTGCTTGTTTACTTATGTAGATTATATTGTAAAAATATTAGTAATTGCAATTTAATTAATAAGGAGTAAAAGGGAAAATACTAAATAGGATTACGGTAGTTTGTTTCCACACGCATTTCGACGTTTCTCCTTTTTGCCGGCTTTTGCCAATTACCTGGTTATCGACTTTACGCGACTTGAAAGTTGACGCGACTGTTTTACCGATTATTTATTTATTTTTCTTCGTTTTGTGGTTTCAGTTTAACCCGAACTCTTTCCGAAATTATAGCAATATAGTGCACGATTGCTAAAGTATTCACCAACACGTGCTACGCGCCTCATTGTTTGTTCCCCATGCTTTTGTATTTGTCAAACTCATTCATAGTTATATTTTGCCTTATTTTGAAATTCTCACTCAACAATATAGCAACTTTATAGATTGTCGCAGGAAGCAGCTAGCGCCAGCGACGACAAGTCCGCTCCCAATGAGATGACGAGCAAAGATTACTACTTCGACTACTACGCCCACTTCGGTATCCACGAGGTACGCATGTTTTTCGTCAGTGTTTATCAAAAATAATTTATCTAGTTCCTATAAATACTGGCAGCTCTTTATATCTTTTTTACGCGTAAACAATTCAGGAGATGCTCAAGGATGAAGTTGGCACCAACACCTATCGCAACTCCATCAACCACAACAAGCACCTCTTCAAGGTTTGTTTTGCTCTTTAAAAACCATTTTTATATATTTTATATATTATTATTGTTATTGCCAATAGCTTTTCTATCCTTATCAGTCGTATTTCCTGGACAAGATCGTCATGGGCGTCGGTTCGGGAACTGGAATCCTCTCCATGTTCGCCGCCAAGTCGAGAGCCAAGCGCGTTCTCGCTGTGAGCATTTATATTAACCTTTTTTAATAGCCTTGCTTCAAATATTAAAATTTAGGGAAAATATTCTATTTTCTCCGGTCGAGTTCTCGAACATGGCTTTATTAGTTCACGTTGACATCATCATTTCAGAGTGGATGGGCTACTGCCCCTTCTACGAGTCGATGCTCAACACTGGTCTGCTCTTTCCCTGCAAGGCCAAGCTGGTCATCACCACCATCGAGCACAGACAGTACAAGGAGGACAAAATCAACTGGTACGTTATTCTTTGCTCCCTTTTCCTCCAATATTTCTATTGTGCCGCTTAATCTTTTTTATGTTTATTATTATCGTCAGGTGGGACAACGCCTACGGATTCAACATGTCGTCCATCCGCAAAGCGCCTATCACTGAGCCTCTCGTCGACGTTGTCGACAACAAACAAGTTGTGACAACCAACTTCTGCGTCAAGGAGGTATGCTTAATGTTTTTTTTTAATCTGTTTTGCTCGAAATTACTCAAAATTATAACGAAATTATGAAATTGATACTGTTCATCACCTCAAATAATCGGAAATATCACAGGAAAAGCAACAAACTAGATGAGAAATATTTGTTTGCAGTATCGAGACTCCCTCCGCCCCGGCCGCGACTGCGTCGAGCTCACTCGAGTCCACGACGAAAATCACCGAGGTCTTCGACTTTGCTGGCCAAGAGATCAAGTGAGTGGGCAGAAAACAGTCTCTATTCCACATTGTTTCGGATTATTTAGTCGTGGTATTGAAGCAAGGTGGTGTCGATTTTTCAAAGTATCTACTTCCTCGTAAGAAATGTTATTCATATCTTCAGGGTCGAGAAGGAGGTTGCTCTGGAAGAAGCCAAGACGCACGAGGAGAAGCAGTTGAAGCAAGAAGAGGCGTCGAAGAAACCGGTGGACAAGTGCGTTATTCAACATTGAGATATATTCGTATAACTAGTTTCTATCCACTTTTTTCAGGCGCGTAGGATTGAGAGACGCGCTCACGATGCTTGCTAAGAAGCCCAAGATGTCTATGCTCGACAAATCAAACCTAGATTGGACATCGTTCAAACAAGAGCAGAAGATTGAAGAAGACTTGGTGATTCATAATCGAGGAAAGAACGGATGAGCGTGAAGCCATCCGAAGACAAAAAACAATAAATACGTGTTATGTTTGTGTTCCTCTTTGTGCCGATAAAATTACATATTTCTATTATAATTGTATTGAAAGGTTCAAGATGATCGCACATGAAATGAGAATAAAAAATACCGAGATAATTTAAAACTAGTAATACCCGTCCCCATCAGTCACAACCTTGTACCATTCGACATGTAATTGCAAAATGCGAAATTAAAGGTAACTTCATTGTCGAATAACAATCAACAGTAAAGTAGATAACAATTTAGAACTGAGCGGGGACGGCGGTCTGTCGGAGGTCAGCAGCGATTCTGTCGTGATTCTTGCGTCCCTGGAACACACTTAATAAATACTTAATATGGTCTAACTCAATAAAATAAAAGTAAGAATATTAAGGATCAGGAAATAAATCATAATGATGATTACAAACCTACTTGGAGAGGATGCGGCCCTTGCCATCCTCGCTCCTGTCAACCCACTTGAGGGCCTCGAGCGACTTCAGAGCCTTGTGGATAACGAATTCAGAGGCCTTGGCGTAGCTGTTAGGCTGAACACCACGACGGAGCTTCCTTCCGTAGGTGTTGCGGAAGGTGTTAACTCCTGAAATGGAAAGAAAAATAGCAAACAAGAATTGCTCGTTAGAAAAATACTACCTCGCTGTTCTAGTTATTCTTTGCTTATTACTAATAATTTAAGTTAAAAATTACGCACCGACGAGAGAGCGGATGTACAGACGGTGGTCCGGCGAAGCTGCGCGGATGTAGTACCAGTCAGGGTTGACGGGAGTCATGTCCTTGGTGATACCAAGCTTGACGAGGTGGGACCACTAGGGATCCTTTACCTAAAAACACAAAATTCGAGTAGATTATTATGCAACCCAACAAGAAAAATCAAGAGCCACCTAAAATTAAAGCCCAAGCTTGCGAATTTGCACTAATTTAACCTAACTAACCATATTCGTTTGCTTGGCGAAGTGCGCGATGCGCTTGACGACCACGGAGTGATCACACAATGGAAATGGGCGAATTTCAGGCTGATGCGCGTGAGACGCTGAGAAAAAAATGCTGCCGCAGCATTGCCCACTAAACACAGTGAATTTTCAAATGTGAAGACTTCCTCGCTTCCTCGTACGGCGCATTGTTTTCAAACAATATTGTGTATCACATAGGCATTCCTAAAAAATTCAGTTCGATCACTTCACGCAAAAATAATAATTTATAAAGCGTGGCTTCATGTAATTTACCACTTAAAAT
>LS594404.1:171541-182592 GCA_900490775.1 Pristionchus maxplancki
TTCCCTTCCCTCTCCTCCCCCGATTCCCCCCTCAAGGCCGATTCCTTCCGACAGGATCTCGCTCTTCTCTGTGCTCGCGTCGGCCTCAGCAAGATCACCCCTCATCAGTTGAGAGCTGGAGGAGCGATGGAATCCATACGGAAAGGAACGCCGCTCGCAGAAGTTCAACTTAGAGGAAGATGGAACTCCCTCAAAGGTCCCTACCTGGAGGATACGGTAGAATCCCAAGGAGGTGCCCTCACCTTTTAGATTTCGCTTACCTTCCTTTCGTTCTTCCCTCACACGTTCACTTTTCCCTTTCGCTCCTTTTCGTTGTTTGCCTAGTTTGTTTTTACTGTTCCTTAGCTGTTCCATAGTCTTTCGTTTCCATCGCCTTTTCAATTTTTTTGCCCTCTCACTGTGCCATAGGCCTTCGTCTTTCACTACATTATCATGTGGTTTGGCGCGTAGCGCCATTGTACCATCACCATTGTACGCATTGCTTCTTCCCCAGATAAAGCCGATACCTCAACGAGACAAACGCAGGTTATCACGTATGGAGTGATAACGAGAGAAGTGATAAGCTTTCTTTAAAGAGAAGTACCAAGAGAAATACCCGGAATTTAAACGAGAGCCGGAAAAAAGAAGTCGAAATTCAGTGGTGCCTCAAAGTCGATTATTTTAAAAGTCGTCGTTGTGTGGAAACAAAACCCATTTACACGCAGAATATTCATTTTTTAAATTTTAAGTCGCCTTTAATATATTTTTTTGATTTTTCTTTATTTTTGGCTCGTTAGAGCATATATTCATTCAAATAAGAAGTAGGTTTAAAATATAAGCACATAAAATTTTGGACGCTGACTCCCTTTAAATAGGCAGGGAATCAAGCGTTTGTCAGATACAATTAGGCAAGCGTCATTTGGAACACGACATGGAGGCGAATATTTATCGGATTGCAATAAAGAACAGATGAATAACAATCAATGATTCTGTCCTCTGAGTGAGTGAACGGGCACAAGCTGATCCGTAATTTGATCATTCATAGCCTCAAATCTAAAGTGGGCTCTGACTGGAGACGAGTAGATGAAAGGGTCGAAAGATGCACTGTGAATTGACGCCATTTTCATCGAAATTCCAGAATGGATCAAATCATTGGCCTCATCCCAGAATGGAATTGTCTCGTCGAAGTGAATGAAAGGCGAAATTAATTGTTCACAGAGTTTTCGTAGACTTCCAGAGTCACTCCAATATGAGAGAGATCAGTGGCGAGTTTGTCTGAAAAATAGTATTTATTTTTGTGTTTTTATTTTTTTTCGGCTAGAAAATCTATACAGCACAAAGTAGATACATAAACTCACACAAACAGTCCGCACTGCACACTGGCGTTTTCACGAGCACATTTCGGATTCAATTTTGTAGACAGATTTTAAGTATTCGCGATCTGAAAATATTACGCTATTATTATTTGAAATAATCAATCAGATAAAATATCATACATCATGTATTCATCTAATTCGCGCAGTCGAATTTCCAATTGATATATTTCGATGTCTCGCAGAGTGTTTTGAACTGCACTGAACTCTCGAGGCGAGATTCTTTCCAATACGAGTGCCTCGATTCGATTGAAAAGCGAGAAGAATCGAGTGAGCCGAGCGAGATCTTTCTCCGATCCTTTCCTCCTAATGCTTGCGACTCCTCTATGCTTGCCAAAGAGTAAGTACGCGAGAGGAAAGGCAGCCAATGCAATTACAAGTAGATGGACCACAATGGAAAAGACGATTATAGTAACGATGATTGAGACAAGTCCCAAATTAAGCAAATCATATGGTAGTGAGGAGCCGTCAAGTTGTTGAGGAGTACTTCGCACTTCGAGTGCGCCCTTGAATAAAAGCGAAACATCACAATTCTTAAATGTTTTCTCACATCTTCGAATTCCCTGAATTTGTCCACCCAATTTCCAATACCAATTCTTCTCGAATTCTTTGGTGGTAGAATAGCGTACATGATCGCACCTCCTTCAGTCCTCGGATCAGCTGAAATTTAGCTATTGTCGTATCGTTTCCATTGCTACCTTGAAGGTACACGCGCTCATACGCGCCACGCGGAATATCAGTGGAAAAGTGACAAGCGTTATTCACTTCAAACAGTATGGGATTCAGTGAAAAACTTCAGAGGCATGAGAATTCGTGACAGTACTTTTGAAACAATTGATAAATTTCGGCGAGAACCTCTATCGTCTTCTTTGACGAATGGTTGTCCGCAAAGTCATGGGCGTTGTCAGTTGCTAATGATAAACATAATATTTTCTAATTTTTATGTCACTCAAACAATTAATATTCGAATAATACAGCAACAATTAGCTAACAACGATAGGCAAATGTGCTGAGTACGGAATCTACATGATATTGTGATAATACTTGAATAACTACAGTAATAGACAAGGAAGTGGCTTCATACAATACTCACAATTACGAAACAACACACTTGCAGGGGTTTCCACAGGTCACTTCGACGTATTCTTCTACAATCTCTGTTTCGATTGGCTCGATCGATTCGGGAGGGACAGCTTCTTCTTCCTCCTCTTCCTCTTCTTCCTCTTTATTCTTCTCCTCTTCATGATCCTTGCCAGTGAATCCTCTCCTCTTCACGTAGGGAACCACATCCATTATCTGGAAAGGACGATTTAACTATTTTTTTGTCTTCTAACCCGTTTGATCTTTGATCTTTGATCTCACCCCAACACCCACAAACCTTCAAGAATGCCGTGACGATGGGAACGACGTTCTCGATCTCGCAGTGACTGGCCCCCAGATGAGGAAGAACCTGCAGAGATCAAAGATTAACGAAGAAATGGAAAGGAATAGTAGTGTGATGTGCTACAGTAATCTACAGTGACGTCTGGGACAGTATTTGAACTAAAGCTTACAATGATAAAGTATACTCACCTCATCCTGCACCCACTGCTGCAGACTCGTGCGGGCGTTGAGATGTGCCTGGAATTAATATTATAATGTCAAGTAGAATTCTCTCTGAGGCGTCTCTCTGAGGAGGACGCCGAGAAGATCACCACCGTCATGCAGAATCCCACTCACTACAAGATCCCTCTGTTCCTCAACAGGCAGAGGGACTACTATGACGGAAAGACCCAGCAGGTATGTACTTTTATAATTTTATTGTAATTGTCTATTTTTGCGGATTTAGTGATGTACTGGTTCTAACTGGTCTAATTTTAAAGTTGCAGTTCTTGTTACCCTGAATTTTATTTATAATTTTATAGATTCGCTCCACCGGTATCGACAACAAGTGACGTGAGGATCTCGAGAGTCTGAAGAAGATCCGCCTCCACAGAGGTGTCCGTCATTATAGTGTCCGTGGACAGCACACCAAGACCACCGGCCGCATGGGATGCACTGACCGAGTGTCCAAGAAGAAGGAAGGATAAATGTGATGGCAAAAGGAGTGGCCCTTTGTTGCTTCTCAATGTTTCGTTTTCTGTTCTGTTCTCAGCATTGCAGAAACTTTAAACTGTTATCGCCTTGCCTAATTAAATTTGACCCGTGCATTTCAATTGCTAGTCAACTTCTTCGTTTGCTTTAGATCTCAGTAGGTTATCAATTATCAATAATTGTTGTTCTCGTTTGTTTTATAGCGATAAAATCGGTAACGATATTGTGTTATTGTATCACATGATACATTCTTCTATGAATGAAAATAAGGAAATTTGACTGCAGAGAGTCGGAATGGGATGGGAAGGGGTGAGGTCATTTGACTAGAGGGGAGAGAAGGGAGAAGGGAAGCGGGTGAGATCATTTGACTAGAGAGGGGGGGGGGAGGGACATGAGAAGGGGTTAGCGCTGCGGAAAATATTCAAACATTTGGGAGCATATTCCCTGACCTTCAAGGAAACTTTGCGCGCTTGTATCTCGGCTCACATTCGACCAAGAACTTCCAAATTTTGGGATCCTACTATGGTTGTATATACCAATAGGAGCATGCTATCAACTACCCCAACAAAATATTCATATTTTTCCTCCTTTAATCAATATTCGTCGAGTGAAAAAGGTTTATTTAAAAAAGTGTATCCCAAGAGATCAAAGATCAAAGCTAACCAAATCAGCGAGCACTCCGATGGTGATTCGCTTGGCGACGGGGAAGAATCCATAAGGAGCGGAGAAGATGAGATTGAGGAGATGAAGAAGATCGACCATCGAGGAGGAGGAGCGAGTCTGATGGGAGCATTTTTAATTGATTATCAATATGTTTTGAAACTCGTAAAACTGTAGACTGTGCAATAAAAAGTTCAGAAACTTGACTTACTGCTGCTGCGCAGGAACTATTCAATGCAAAGCTAATAAGAATGAAAAGCTTTGAACAACTAACGTCGAGAGCCAGAGCCGCGCGGCAGATCGCTCGCTCCCACTGCGGAATGACCCTCGCGGTGAAATGGTCCTGAATAATGGTTAGTCGGGACACATTAATGTTTTAGAGTCAATCAGGCTACATGAAGTCTCTATTCTAACCTCGAACAAGATCTGGAGTCTCTTGAAGAGGAGCTTGGCGAAGATGGTTCGCACTGGCAGAGGGACATCAACGCCGTAGGCCACTTGAATTACCTGAGAATAGCGGCATTATTACACTAACGACTGAAATGCTGATTGATAATCGAAATCTCGGGCTGAAATAGCTAATAAATTCGAAATTCCTCACCATTCTCACTTCGACGTCACTGAATCCCGAGAGAACCGCCTTGTGATTCATATTCATCTTCTGTAAAAAATAGATTGGAGCTCTCTTGTCCGATTTAACTTTTTTTTCGTATTTTAATTTTAAAAAATCTAATAAAAAAACGTTCAAAATCATTCCCCTACCTTCAGGAATGAACTGGCGCTCATTATCGTCGATTTGTACACGGCATAGCAGGGAATCGGCGTCTTGTCCTTTTTGTCCTCGTGAGAGCCCTACAAATATCAAAGATCAATTCTTAGTCGATAGCTACGGTACTCAAACGTACCGTAATCTGATAGTCCGAGTCGCGGGGCGTCTTTCCGCGCAGGATCAGGGCGACGGTGCTCTTGTTCGCTGCTTCGGCACGAGTCGCAGCCCTCGCGGCAGTCTTGCTGCAGGAATAAGATCATTCTTATGACCCTAGGATCCTAAAAACACGAAAGAAAGTGGTTCTAACTCGCTCAAATCGATCATGGAAGCGACGTTGAAGTAGGAACGAGGAATGACCATGCGAAACTCGCAGTAGAGGAAGTCGTCATCTGAACATCAGTGGAACGATTAAATCTGGACGGGGAAAATGATTACGAACCAGCGAGATCGCGCAACTCTTGCTTATTGAACTGCTTCCTCGCACAGAATCCACACTCGGATGAACGAGCCAATTCGACTGAAGAGATCAAAGATCAAATTTTGGAGGTCCAAAGATTATGACTAACGCTCAATTCGTTCCTTCCTCGGGTCGATCACGCAGAGATTCGCCTCGAGTATCCGAGGCGGGCCCAGATCCTTCGGAGTGTTCTCCAGACCTGCAATCATTGCTAACGATAACTATTTTGAATGTTGATTCGTGCATTGTCTTTTGGAAGAAACAAAAAATGCGTCAAGCAAAATGCTCTGACCTCTCTTCGTTGGCTCCCGGAGGTGCGGGCCGGCGCTCGCAATGGACAGCGAAAAGGCGTTGCCTGAAAGATCAAAGATCAAATACCGAGATCAAAGATCAAAGACCAACCTTGCTCATGGGTCAGTCTCAACTTGTAGCTCCACAGTAGGTGACCGTGGTAGATGACAACGCGCTCGCTCTCCGACGATCGACCCAACTTCTTCTGTAGCTGCTGCAAGAAAACAATTTGTTACCTTAAGATGGTGATCAACAACTAGATATTCCGTAGAAAGTTATCAAGTCAAAGAAAGAACGGGAAACGATCCTGTAGTTTATCATTTCAAACTAGAAATTGTATACCAGGGTTCTACGCTACGTGCCATGAAGACAACATAACATAGCTTACAACCAAAAATAAAAGATCAAAGATAATCTCCTCACTCACTTTGAGTTGCAGTGGAATGGTGACTGCGGCGGGGAAGACGACTGCCTCCGAGTCATTGCGACAACTGCCCAGTGAGAACTTGCGAGGGTGGAGAGGGCGGTAGGCTGGAGAACAAGAATCAAAGATTACACATAAAGCAATTCGGCCTCAAAGATCAAAGATCATCTCCAAGGAACTCACGCTCGCAGTCCAGTGTAGCCACTTCGTCGATGTTGTACACGAGCTGAGAGATCAGAGATCAAGATGAGATGTCAGAGATTATTGAAAGATCAAAGATCAGCGCTAACCTGAATGCTTATTCTGCCGTCCAAGTTGAGCGCGAGACCGGCGCCTTCTTAAAATATGAGTAAACTTGCAACATGCGTTCATATTGGAATGTGGGATGTAATCAGCGCGCTAGGCTTACAAGACTAGGCTGTTAGTCAAAAATTCACTTGATGAGCCAAGCAAAAGCAAACACTAGTTTACGATGTTCCACGATTGCGGTCCCTGGCATACAGGTCGAAGCAGAATAAGAGAGCGGGAAATGGAAAGACAAGAGAGAGAGAGACTCACCCGGCAGCTCTCCCTCATGCAGCACTCGCAGTGGCTTCCCTCCATTCACGACGTTCTCCTGATCTATCCGATAGTACTCTCCGTCCGGTCCCTCGAGGTAGAGCGCCTCTGCTTGCCAGTGAGTTGGCAGGCCTGATTGGTTGGCCTGAAAGATCAAAGATCAACTTCCAAGAGGCTATTTGAACCCCGCACATGGTGAGAGGCTCTCACTGAGAGCTACGGTATTGTTCAGAACCTGATAATACAAGAAAGAAAGCTGAAATTGAAATAGAGAACTGACCATTTCGGGAGGGAGGAAGGAGAAAGACCGACTAGGCAGGGGAGGAAGTTCAAACTCCGATCAATCCCTCTCCCTTTCTGACCCTCCATGCAAATGGTATGATAATGGGATTGGATTGTCTCAGAGCTAGCATGCAGATTGATCAGGATGCATCCGAAGAAGGAACCTCGTTGTGAATGAATGAATTATGGTGGACTTTCGCCAATTAGAGAACAATCGAGAGTCAGTGATCGATCATTATTCAATTTTCGCTTCTTTTCAGGTCACTGTTGGCAGTATCTTTTCATTCTCTTTGTTTTGTCCGAGGATAGTAGTCGAGGAGGAAGGGTCAAAGAGGAAATTGATCGAGGGAAGAGTGAGTGGGGATCTGAAATAAATGTCAAAAATAAGACGAGCACAAACGAGCTGCTCACTTTCTGAATTCCTCAGCGAACGTGGCGAAATAGCCGAAGAAAACGAAAGCGAGGAGCCACTCGGAGGAAGAAGCGACGATGTGATTGATGTAGAACTGAAGAGAAATGTGACCACAATCAAACGATTTTGATTGGTGCTCAGGCGATATCGGGAACTGCGACGTCATCCCATGATGACAAGGCTTTCTGGACTCTTCAAGTAAATTAAAGGATGCTAACCGGCGAGTCTGGAACGATGAATTCGGGTTTGTATCCTCCAATTCTCTTGGTTACATTGGTACCAGCGGGAACGAAAATGAGGAACCGCTGAGTGATCTGATCTGAATCGAAAGTTTTGATGCTCACATCGAATGCGAAATACTAACGGAAAAGGAGAAATACGAACGCCAAGACTGTCAGGGCTACTCGAATGAAGGCTATCCATCGAGAACAGAGAAGGGGGCGGAGGAAGGAGAGACCAGTGGTGAAGCAGAGGTACACTGAAAGTAGTGAGGTAGATCCTGAAATCAGCAAATAATCCAACAAATAGCAGATACGAAAGCGATGCCTGCGGCTGCGTTGTGAACGACGAACGACTCAACGATCTAAAATGAATGAATACAATAAATAATAATAACTAAAAATACACTAAAATTGCCCAGCACAGCCAATCCTGCCGCTGCAATGCATCCGATAATCATTGTAGCAGTTGAGATACGTCGCCAGAAGGTGTCGGGTCTTCTGAATCTCTGTTCCCTATCATTTCTTCAGCATAAAAGAACCTCGACTCGTAGTAGGCAACGAATTGTACATGTTTGATGTAAGCCGTTAGCATTACTGAATGATGCGAGGAAAATTGTATTTAATACCGAAAAATGCTCACTCATCACTGCAGAAATACTTAGGAAGAGCGAGAAGATGGACTTCTCAGGAG
This sequence comes from Pristionchus maxplancki, assembly GCA_900490775.1. NCBI lineage: Eukaryota > Metazoa > Nematoda > Chromadorea > Rhabditida > Neodiplogasteridae > Pristionchus > Pristionchus maxplancki. Next base: position 179,732 of record LS594404.1, read on the forward strand.
CGAAGGCGCCGCCGTCGCTGGGAATTGTGATATTTCGGCAGTTTTTTTATGAGTAAATGCGCTACGAAACTAACCTGACTACGTTCAGAAACGCTGGTATGTTGCCGTTCGCAGCACCGATCGCATACCTAAAACATGGGAAAAGTATGATTATTAAATTGTTTAGGAGCTCACGGAACAATGATTCCGACTAGGCAAAGTATGGACGTGATTATTGGGAGAATCCACAAATTTTGAAACTCGTTCATTTTTTGAAACTTAAAAATTCGAATAGTTTTTCTGATTAATTTCCAGGATTATTCGAAATACCAACCTCGTTTCTCGCGTCTCAGACAAAAGTAGACTGTTCGTGAGTAGATAGAGAAGGAGGAATGAGAGTAAGAATGAAGGAATTAACAACAAATGAGTATTTTTTTAATCACTGTCTATAGAAACTGTTTATAGGCGAGTGTCACAAGTTTCATTCACGGATTAATCGATGTTTCGGAGTCTTTCTTCGCTAGCTTCGCTTGCTCCTCCGTCTCTTCCTGATGAGATTGAGAGAAGTCGAAATGGATCGCCGGAAGGTCGAGCGAGGACCTAAATAGATCTTGAATAGGAAAAACAAAAACAGAAAACAATCCTCACTTTCTGAATTCCTCCGCAAACGTGGCGAAATATGCGAAAATGACGAGCGCGAGTGCCCATTCAGTGGCAGTGGAGACAATGTGATTGGTGAAGAACTAAACACAGATCTTATTTCATTTCGAAAAATAATGATGTGTTTTCGAAATTGATATTTACGAAAAGTTTACGGGCGAGTCTCTTGGGATGAATTCGGGCTTGTATCCTCCCATTTCCTCCGTCTGATTATTGTGATTGATGACCGTAGTGTTAGTACCAGAAGGAACGAAGATGGACCCGTACAGCGTGATCTCATCTAGAAATAATCATTTTTAATTTACGAAATTTATCTAACTCATAAGCTCATAATTATTCGACAGAAAAAAGGGGCTAGACACTCACGAAACACGAGAAAGAACACGGCGACAGTCGTGATTGTCACTCGAGTGAAGGCCATCGATCGAGAGCAGAGAAGGGGATGGATGAACGAGAGACCCGTCGTGAAACCGAGGTACACTGCAATGGAGGTTTTCGGAAACTGAAGAAAGCTCGAAAAGAGAAAACTAACGAAGAGCGAAGAGAAAGGTAACAGCGGCGCCAATATTGTGCATCATTAGCGCGTCCATTTCCTAAAAAAGTGATGTTCAGTGCATCTGAATTCTTGGACCAAGATCACGGGATATCATGATGACTATGAGCCACCTCTTCATTCCGCGTGCTCTCTCGCCGATTCGAGCGAGGAGAGAGCACGTGAAATGAAGAGGCGGATACTTGACAACTCTACGGCTGACTCACACTGAAATTGCCCACGATCATCAATCCGATAGCTGAGATCCATGCGATAATCGTTGCTGTGAGGGACAATCGACGCCAGAAGACGTCGTGGCGCCTGAATCGTTCTTTTCCGTTCGAGATTATTTTAGTCTTACGTAAACCTTTTTCTTATTATTTTTTTTTCTTATTTATATTCATAATAATAAATTAATAAAAACAAACCGCAGCTCGTAGTAGGCGACGAACTGGATGTGCTTGACGTACGCTGTGAGCATTACTGAAAATTATTATTTCCCGCATTGCTAACTTGAAGGGTGATCTCACTCAGCAGTGCCGAAACGTTCTGGAGGAACGAGAAGATGGACTTTTCTGGAGGGTACGCACCGCCGTCACTGAAATCAAGATTTTCAAGGTTCAAACTCACAAGTGTTTCAATTTCAACACAAAGGTTTCGTAATGCTCGATTACTTGCGGAAGGTTCATACAAATTTTAAAAAAATAACCTGATGTACGGCAGAATCGCGGGAATGTTGCCGTTCGCGGCGCCGATCGCGTACCTAAAAAGAAGAACAATTAATAAATTCAAATATTAATTTAAATAACGAAAACTAACGGCACTATGATTCCGATGCTGCAGAATGTGGCCGTGACGACAGGGAGTATCCACAACTGCCGAACCTCGTCCATCCTTCTGGAATAATGGTCTCGCTCTCATCTACGCACTCTCTCGCTGGTTAGACAAAGCAAGGTAATTTGCAAAAAGGAGAGAGCGATTCACTGAATATTCAGTAGTTGTGCAGTAGATGAGTCAGAAGAGCAAGAGAGAGAGCATGCAACACCATGTGAAGCAAAAGATGAATCAGATCAGATGTAATTACAAGAACAAGACGTCACTTTTTGGCTTCAAACAAAAGAAAAAAAGAAGGATTTTTTCAGAGCCATTATATGAGGCTGGTCGCCTAAGAATCGAACAAGGTCTGGCACAGTGATTTTTCGAAAAAGTGAGAAAAGGTGTCCTCGATGGTGGTGAACATCCTGGCACGCTTCATTTTTCAATATCTCGATTGTTTGGGTCATGCCGCTACTGATTCATTCAGGCATGAAAATACCTTTTTATTCCCAATTTTTAGAGAATATTCAGAATGTCTTGAAAAAATTACTGTAGCATTATGAAGTGACTGTGTAATCATCGAAATAATTTGGGTCAACTACTGATATGATAACGATAGTTGATAAATTGATTTCGAATACTAGGCGTTTGTGAAATTCAAAAAGATAATAGGCATATGCGCCATGTTCAGGGCATCATTTTTCTTATATTGTGTATGGGGTTTTAACTAATCATATTTTTGCTATGACGTCTTTTCTGTGTCATTTATCACTACGACGCCGCGCGCTCCTTCGATGAGAATGAAGAATAAGAAGGAATTCCTTTGTCTGTTCGACGACTCGAACGAAACTCATTCCAATTCACTATTGTTGAC
>LS594404.1:184834-197919 GCA_900490775.1 Pristionchus maxplancki
TTCCCGGCCGTGACACCGCCTCCGCCCCACCAAGGCGCCCGAAAGGGGAATTGGTAGTGACTAGATCACGCGGTAAAGTAGGTCCGAAGAAGAGATTAGGCCCTCCGGACTGAATTGGCCTTAATTGTTCACTGGCCTAGCAGTGGCGCACCGCAGGACGCAAGTGCCTAGAATAACGGTGTTACCTTTACCTTTACCTAGATAGTATTCGAAATCAATTTATCAACTATCGTTATCATATCAGTAGCTTACCCAAATTATATCGATGATTGCACAGTCACTTCATAATGCTACAGTAATTCTTTCAAGACATTCTGAATATTCTCTAAAAAGTTATGAATAAAAAGGTATTTTCACGCTTGAAAGAATCAGTAGCGGCATGACCCAAACAATCGAGGTATTCAAAAATGAAGCGTACCTGGATGTTCACCACAATCGAGGACACCTTTTCTCAATTTTTCGAAAAATCACTGTACCAGAATGTTCACGGCATTGTCTGATTCTTAGGCAACCGGCCTCATATATATCTCTCGGCCTATCAACAGAATTGACTACTATCACGTCATTGCTAACAAAAACAGAGCAGACTCACCTTCAAACACCCCTCGTCGCGCCTCAGAGCGAACCGACCGCCCTCGGAGAGAAGATGGAGTAGAAATGATTCGAGACAAGAAACGAAGCACTTTCAATTAAATCAACATCTTTAAATTGTAAATGAGAATTTATCACGTGCAAAATCATTCACAAAGGAAACAGGAAGAAATAGGCCGTTCTCAATTCCCAGAATGAACAGCGGATCTCTCATTATTCATCGTCTTTCTGGATTCACTTTTCGCCGTTGCCGTTGTGATCCCCGATGGACGAGCAGATGAGACGAGATTGCGAAGGAAGGACGGCAGTTTGGCCCGGTATCTGAATATTGGTATGTTTCATTCGATTAATAACAGATTCCTAGAGAGGTTGAGAATGTTCATGCCAGCGCTTCGACTTTAATAATAACTAAAATTACGATTGTATTCTCTCTGGTTTCTTACCCCGACACGAGGAAAAGTACGAGAAAGGGATCGACCAGAGGAAAGAGGGCAGTGCTCATCATAAAGACCTGAGAAGATCGTTTAGAATTTAGAAGAAAGAGTTCAGGTTGAGTTTCAAGGAGTAGTAATATTAGTAAGAGCATTGCTGAACCAATACAGCGAACTCATATTTTCCTACCACAACAATGGTTCTCACCGTTCCCCATCCTCCCAGATTCAGTCCCGTCAATGGAATTATGAAGACTGTTCCCAGAGGCCCGTAGGATGTAAGACTGGGGATAATCGTCTGAAATGAAATGAGACCGTAAGGTTCATCACACACTTTCATCAAGTTTGTTCTTTTCCGTAGTCTCTAGAAAGATCTCGAACGCGGCAGTGACATTTATGTTGAGATTAGTGAGAATCTTTGTTGTTGTTGTTCATATTCGAGATTAATGATCATGAGATTCCCTTCATCTCAAATATGAGTCACCTCAGTTCTCACCTGCACCAATAGTGCCCGAAACAGCTGATTCTGCATGTGGCGCGTCTTGTTTGCTAGGTGGATGCTGAAATACTTTATTGATCTTTGGTCTTTGGTCTTTGAACTTTCTCCACTCACTCCGTTCGCTTCATCGCTGCTCGCACTTTCCAGATGCAGAAAACCATGATGATTCCTGAATTTTTAAATAGTTACTTAATTAATTAATTATCAATATTTAAGATTTTACCGGATCCGAAAAATAGCAGTAACACGAGCATCAACGATACGAGAGACTGAAATGACCACGCGAGGGATCCATTCGGAAGTCGTTCCTGCACTATTTGTTTCACTGAGTTTCATTGTAATAAGTTTCAGAAACTAAGTAAATCTTTGAGTTTTTTCAATGCATCACTATTTCCGTCATTTGTCTAATCGAAATCAAATTCTAACCCTGTAAGTGATGCCAAGGTAGCCAGGCTGATTGGGCGCATTGAGATCAATGTTGTACGATTCCTGGAGATCAATCAGATACCCATCAAGAATTCCGAAAGAATACCTTGAGCATAGGCTCGAATGCATCCCTCGTGTTGTCCTTCGGCAACCAACCGCCCCTGATTGCCAGCATGAACCCTCCAATTATAGTCTATGAGTGAACAAAAATTGATCAGATTACCTCCAATGTATAGCACATCAGCAACTATGGCTAGAGTTATCCAGTTCTTCCAGGGATTGTTGCGGCCGATCCAGCGGAGCCACGAGGGACTGAATTTGCTCATTTTTACGTCGTTTTGCTTAAAAAAGAGCATACTTGCACAGCAGCACGTATCGATAGACATAGTGGAAAGCGTGGAGCACGAAAGTTTGGTAGAAGAGAGCGACGAAGAGGAGATCTGATGTTTTCTAACTTTATTTTACCCGCTGAATGCATTCATCTTCTCACTCATCCACACACCAACCACCGTCGAATCGCCCATGAAGCGGAAACCATAGAAGATAAAGCCGAAGTCAGTCATGATTATGGCCTGTAATGACAGTTCAAAGTAGCGCTAATACCGATAGGATTCAAAACGGTACGAGTACAAAGTGCACGATAGAAATGAGAATATCGACGACCGAGAAGGAAAGGAGAAGGAATCGATAAGCGCCGACCTGAAACACCGAAATTGACCTGCAATTCAACCTGAAAATAACTAAACTGACATGCTGATTGTGTGTCGTTAGAATAATGGCGATTAGAGTAGCATTGGCAAGCACGGAGACCGCAGTGACGGGGTAGGTGAAGATCTGGAGAGGTCAAAGATCATGGAAAAAATTGTCAAAGAAAAGCTTAACGAAAGTCTTACATGAATAGCCTCCTCGGGAACGATCATGGCCTACAAATGGGGATGAAATTAGCCGAATGGGAGCCTTCTGTCGCTTTAATTTCGGGGATTAGGAAGGACAAACAGGGCGGATTCCGGGGATAGCTCGAAGGCGATGTAAAGGGCAGACGCAAGTTTGATCAAGAGGAAACACATCCGAGAATTTTTTTCTATTTCTCAGTCTGCGAATGATCAACCATAGAGATGAGCCTATTCGTCGTCGAAGTAAACAACTTGCAGCTTGAACGAACAATTAACTACTGCATAATTTATCTCTATTGCTTTTTAATTGCAGCTGCCTGTTACTGAATGGAAGAATCAGAAGAGAAAACATTGAAGAAACCAATCACACATAAGAGATGAAGACTGAGTCTCATCAAATGAGAGCTTCTCTCATTGCCCAAGATGTGGGATTATTGATGTGTCATGAGGAGCCAAAAACGAGTGGTTCATTGACGTCTATATTGAGAGATCAAGGATTACGAAGAGCAAGATTAGTCATCTCGAGGAAAAGGGCAAGATCATACGATTCACGCCGGAAGTCTGAAAATAGCCATGGCCAAAAGCGCATGCTAGGAAATATCAATAACGTATTCGCTTCCCAATCAATAATTTGTACAGTACCTCGCTTTCATGTTTGTGAACATCAAACGATTGTTCTACGTACCACCCGCTTCCTTTCAAACCCGATTAGAATGCTTAGAGATTTCTTGGTTGCTTTCTTTCTAATTATTGCACCATCTGCTTCAGAATGCTCCTTCTCGATCTCCCTTCGGACTTGTGCAACAATATTATCACCTATGTGGATATTCCGGAGCGTCGAGTCCTGCGTGCGACTTGCAACGCGATGAAATCAGCTGTGGCGAATAGTGATTTCTACGTGAAACGACGATGGGGCAACACGATCCCCGCGATTAACTTCACTTGGGTGAGTTCTGATTTAAATAAATACGTAATGAATAATGAAATTTTCAGTGCACCGACAAATTGATGGACGTCGTCTTCGATGAAAAGCTGCTCATTCTTCGTGGAGACCTTATTAAATGCAACCAATTTTTCATTCAAAGAAAACTACTTTTCAAACGAGCGTTCGCTCAAAGAATTAGCATCAATGTTGTGAGTTTCTATTCGAATAAGAATGACCTAAACAGCATTAAAATTCAAGTTGAATGCAAAAGCGAGCGACACAATCGGAGTGATTGAATTGTTTATGGAAGGATGTGTGTTCAAGGAACTTCATTTCGAAGGAAGTTTCAACGACAAGTAAGCTTTTAAAGTCAACGCTTCCTGCTGCTAAAATGCGATTCACTTTACAGAGTGCGCTCTTTCATTTCCAACCATAGAGATGTCGCTCTCAATCTGAGTATTAGAGAAAACTTCGTTGATGAAGAATTATTATTCACTTTAATCAAGCCATCATGTATCCTATTTCAAGGGCTAGTCGAGTTCCCTGTAAGATCTACATTCTTACTTACTTTTTTTAAATTAAAAAATAAGTTTAAAATATCCGTTCAGAAACCAAACAAAGATCTATGGAAAATGGACGATGCTCAGCTTGCCGAGTTGGTAAAACGAGGCCATTCGTTGCAATCTGTGCCTGTGTTTCTGAGCCAACCGGAAACAATCTTCACCGTTCTCAAGGTCATTCTTCATTATTTCAGAGCTTGAAATATATAATAAAATAACAAAAATAAAATTTCCAGTACATCGCCGCCGCCGAGAATGGCCAATGCTCGGATCTGTACATTTCCATTAGCTACTTTGACGGGTTTCTGAAACTGCTGGGAATCAAACGCCGACGGCAACGATATTTCGTGGAAGGAAGGGCAGTGGAAGGGGTGAGTCGCTTTTGACTGAACCCGAAATATCTCATCATTATTTCCTTTCACAGATCCGTCTCCTTCCCGATGACGTCCCTCAGCGACCACCCGTTCACGAAGTGAATATTGACTATGAAGGCACACGCATCACAGCAAAGCAATTCACAGTGGAACCAGAATACGTTTTCATTCGAATCTCGAACTTCCATCATTTCGGAGAATGGAAAGAGGATGCATTCCAATGGAATACGAGTGGAATGGAAGAGTTGAAGAGACAGAGCAAGGGAGAACTCAAGAGCAGAGCGTACCTCGCTCATGTCGACAAAATAAAGCAACAACGAAAATGATTGCAGTCACCAAATCAATAAACTTGTTCAGCAAATATTATTAATAATACAAAAAAATGTTATGAGAAAGATTTAATCCAATCCGACGGCCGTCTTGCTGTATTCGTACAATTTCTTGCACGCGTCGTCATCCAGCGCAGCCTTGTTTTCCTTCGCTCGAGCGCAATCACTAAATGATTTTTTTTGCATCAAAAACTGCAAGAAAAAAACGCACGCGTAATATCCGCCCGAGACTCCTTTCATCTCTTTCGCCATTGCGAGGAAAAGAGTAGTGTACGCTCCTTCTTCTTCCGATTTTAGGAAGAGACCTCTGAAGTTGACTTGCGTCATAAACGAAAACAAAGCAGATTGGCATAATTACTCACTTCAGTGCCTTGGTCCATGTGGCGGGGAAGGGGAGATGCCGAGAGAGATCAGTGGCGATCACTCCTGAAATCAACATCATTCATTCGATTTGTGGTACTCAGACTCCTCCTGTCCCATCTTGGGCACATATCGTGTATAATGTTATGACTCGTTTTTACACTAATTCTACTGCAACTTCTCACCAGGATGAAGTGAGTTGGCAGTGACATTCTTCACTCCGCTCTCAGCAAATCGACGAGTTAGCTCGCGCGCGTGCATTACCTGAGATTTTTGTCAGGTTTTTGAATTCAGTGGATAATAAAGTGAAACTCACATTAGCCAGTTTGGATCGGTTGTAGGGCGCGAATCGACTGAACGAGCTCTTGTCGTCGACTGTGGACAGATCGATGGGGCCGGACTGCTGAAATATTGTCAGTTATCGATTCGTTCAAACCATCGTTATCATTAAATACCTTTAGGTGCATTGCACTTGACAGACAGACTATCCTGCCTTCCTCAGCATTTTTGACGAGAGGAAGCAGCAGTTCGGTGAGCAGGAAGGGACCTGGATTAGGTTTTTGCGAACAGATATCTAGCAGCGAACATGAAAACGATGCCCAGACGTTGAAGAACAGGGCGTGAAACATATTTGAACCATTGAAGACAATGTGTACAAATAAAAATGAAGAGACTTACCGAGATGGTTGCTCTGCCAGGTCATCTCGTGTCCGTTCTCCGTCAATTCGAATTGCGGGTAGAACATGATGCCCGCGTTGTTGATTAGGATGTCGATGTGCGATTCGGCTGGAAACGGATTAATTATCATGAAAACATGAAAATGCAGTCAGAAATGTGGCAACCACGCAATTTCAAGTAAAAATACTGATACTTCCTTCGTTATTTGGATTGTTTTTAACTGTAAGCAAGCAAAAAAGGAATGATAGAAAAAAAGATAGGCTCAGTACATACCTTCATTCATTCTTGCGCCGCATTTTCGCACACTATCAAACTTGGACAGATCGCACTGAGAGAAGATGAGACGGGAGGGATCGCAACCGGCCTGAGATTATTTTACTACTAATCAAGGAAAAGAGAAGAGATATGCTCACTTCAACAATTTTCCTCTTCGCCTCATTAGCTCTCTCCTCACTGCGGCACAGCATGTACACCTGCAATATTATATCGAGATTAAGGAGCCTCTCAAGTTATTCATACGCTGCTGAAAGTCGGAGAAAAATGATTGAGTTTTCCAAAAGAAAGGAACCTAGAATCATTCCCTATTCGACAATCATCAATTCATTGGACCAATGAAACTCACCTTGGCGCCGCGCAGGTTCAATTCCTTCGCCGTTTCGACACCAATACCACTATTAGCGCCGGTGACTACGGCGATCTAAAAAGATTATTAGAAAGATGAGAAAGATCAAAGATCATGGCAAAAATGACCTACCTTGCCCACAAGGGTGACTCCCTCTGCGATCACTTTCTTTCCCCTGAAAAGCATTAATAATTTATTTTATTAAAATAAAAATCAATTCCAGGATACTCACATTATTTCGTATTGTTGACAGACCCTCTCCTCTTTCGAATGATCCCTCTCGCGGTTTGGAGGCACGAAGAATAATCCGCACCTTGAATGATAAGGATGGGAATCAACAGCAAATATCGACTGAATTTCGAGAGGTAAATAAGGAATGCGGAAAGGAAAATACGGAAAACAGTCTGGTAAATAAGGAGAGACAGAGTAGAGTCAATTTCGCTCTCTAGCCGCTCTCTCATCCTCTCCTTTCTCTCTCTTTCTTTTCCTCACTCTGCAACCCTATTTGTTTGTCGAGTATTCCCTCTCTCACGTGAACACGCCTAGTAAATATGGATGGTAAATGAGGGGAATTGTTTCCGCTGGGTCGGAAAACAACCCTGAAAGGACAGTGTCCATCGACCACTCAATTATTATGAGAAGAGGAGGTTACACATACGTTCCACACATTCTCAACGAATGAACAGGCAAATAATGATCTACGAATTCTTGCTTATATATCTGCAACCCACGATGACTAGTCTCCATCCATTTCTGTGCATAACCGTGATCTCGAAACGGAAAAGCTCAGAATCTTATCAGCATCCGCGTATGCGAGTGATAAAGTGACAAACGATGAGTCGAAAGATCAGAATGTGCTCTCCAATTGCTCGAGATGCAACGTCTGCTCTGTTCTCGCGACTTTCACTGCTAAAATATGTCGGAAGCTGGTTACTACCGTAACACGCGAAACACTTTTATCACTATGTAAGCGTTGCCAGTAGTTAAACAGAAATGTATGTTTTCTTTATTATCTATTGCTGTTGTACAAATGCTTCTCAAACAGCAACTACTCTGCACTTGTACGGTCGTGGAATCAGAGTAGATCCGAAGATGTGAGTTAGATCGACTGGTTCGATCGGTTCGAAGCGATAGTTGAGTAGAAGAGTGCCGAGAACGAGGAAAAGTTCCATTCTGGCCAGTCCTGAAAAGATTTTTATCGTACTTGGACTCATAAACAATATTACCTTCTCCCACACACTGTCTCTTGCCCATCCCGAACGCTACGAATCGTTCCAGTACCTTCTGAAACACGTGTATTTTCAAAAAAATCTCATTTTCTGATCAGAAAATACCTTGTTTGCAGTCCTCCCATCTTCCTCGAGAAATCTTTCGGGTTTGAATTCACTTGGGTTCACAAAGAGCTCATCATCCTTCAGAACGGAGAACACTTGAGGGAGCGTCAGAGTGTCTTTCGGGATGAGTTTCCCTCCGATCACGGAGTCTTCGGTGCCTGCCGTTCACTGAATAGCTAAGTTGCCACTGGATCAGAGAGACTGACATCGATGGATCAACGGGAACGGAATCATATTAGCGCATCGCTGAATCTCCGTAATGGCCGCATTGAAGTAAGGCAGTTTCGGTTTGTCGGCCATCTCGATTCGTCTGTCTTTCCCGACCACAGAGAGGATCTCGGAGCGCATTTTGTCCTGGGATAAATCTATGAATTTCAACCATTATCCGGATCAAATCGGGTCAAAAATACCAACCTGAACATGATTATGCTTCATTAGGAACAGCAGAGCCCATCTCAACGTCGTGCTCGTCGTTTCCATTCCGGCGATCCAGAAGTCGATGACGATAGCGTAGAGATTTGTCAAACTGGAATTTTTTTCATCGTCTTGTCGTGATTTCGAAATTGCTAAAAAGGAGACACTGACTCCAGTTGCTTGTTCTTGTCCATCTCAGCCAGATAATATTGTACAAAGTTCGTTGGTTCCTGGTGAGTGTTAAACTCCTTGGCGATCTTGTTCACCTCGTCCTCGATAAAGGCTTGGTACTGAAATTAATTTGTTTTCGAAACTGATAATCGCAGATTGCCAACCTTAGAAATATTCGCAATAGGCTCCGTGTATCCCTTCTGTCTAATGATCGGAAGATTCTTGGCCCATGGCCAGGCTTGAATGAGAAGCACCCAGAAGTTGTCCTGAAATTTACGCCACTTGCGATTGTACTCCACATGTACCCAAGTTAATTTGTCTGCGGTTTGTTTGGTGATGGTCGCTAGTGTTCCCATACCTTCATATTCGTCAGGTGTTTGTTGACACAGTCGAGGAAGAATTCGAATTTGGCAGTGTCGGAGTGCTTGAAGTGGAAACCGAAGAGAGTCTCGTTGATGATGTTCCCGACGCAGAGCTGAAATAAATAAAAAAATGAGAAAACTGAGCAAAGAAACCTGTATCGGCATGTTCATATCAATCGGCTTCACTCCATCGTTCGTTTCCTTCAGTTGATGGAGCATTTCATCGATGGATCGATTGACCTGCGATTTAATAGAGATCAAATTACCAATGTTCTCCAAAATTGCTATACGTATTTGAGGCAAGTATGAAACCTAACCTGTGCTTCCATGAGATTCTTGCCCAATCCCAGCTCTCTCATAATTCGAAGTGAAGCTCTTCTCTGTTCCCTCCACACTTCACCATCAGAGATGAGCACTCCCGTTTGGTCTTTCTGAATTCTGGGATCAGTGTCGGGAAAGCTGTCAAAGCTAACCTTCTGTAGGTAAACCTCTGGAGGCAGATGGGATCGCCCAGCGAAGTTGTCGCCTATAATCCCAATATTCTTTGCGCAAAAATGAGTCCGAACCTTGCGTGACAAGCGAATCTTTGATAGTTGAGAAGTTAGTGAACATGACGACGGGACGGGGAAGGAAGAGGGTGAAGCAATGGCCTGAAGTGAAACATAATTCAGACAATCGTCATGCACGGTCCTTACCATAATCCTTGCCGGTCTCATGCAGATATTCGTGGAGATTTTCAGGATTTAGCTGAATTTCAGGGATAATAGGTAAGCAAAAATAAGGAAATGGCTTACATGATACAAATTGCCGATAAGCGGTAGTGGCAGAGGACCTTTGGGGTATTTTCGAACATGTTGATAGTAGAGAACAATGTAGATAATAACACCAATAGACGCGAGGAGTAAAATCATGTCGAAAGTTGCTCTATTCTCTCGTTTTCAAGGGACGGTTAAGTAGGGCGGAATCGAACACAAACACACTGCGACTAGAGAGTTGTTGATCTATGGAAGATGAGGAATAGTAGACTCTCCTTTTGATATCGTCTCTCGACGTTTAGACGAGATGAGAGAGCGCGCGAAAAGGAGAGAACCAGGCCATTGGGAGGGAACAACTATTGAGAGGGGGTGGCAAAGACTGATAACGATATTTGTTCGAGAGATCGAAAGGACACACATGGAATCGCACGCATTTTGTAAAAAACGAGTCCCTAAACAAGTTTGTTGATGCATGCTTGCGGTGGGTATCTAGCGCGTCTCTCTCTCCCGTCTCTCACTCACTTCCCTTGGCTCAGTCGGTAGCGCGTCTGTCTCTCTACCCGACACCCGCTGGTTCGAATCCGGCAAAAGCCCGATGATTTAAAAATGCAAATGATAGACCTAAAATAACCGTGGTCCGAAAATGGTGAGGTAGGCTGGCCTTCGGGTTGGTTGAGCTGTTGACAACGACCACAAAATGATTGTGATTATGAGAGATGAGGGCTTTTTTCGCAATTTCAATTCTGCAGAACCTCTCCCTCTTCTCGTTTCTCCATTTATTCTTCATCTTCCCTCTCCTCCTCTCCACTCCTCCCATCGACGGCCTCGCGGATCGGTCGACTCAGTGCGATGGAGGTTAATATGTAGTTTTTTCTTGACATTTCGAACGATACTTGAGTTGTAGATTGAATAGTGATGCCATTCCTGTAAATATTTTCAGGTCTTCCATCATTCACTCCTCTTCCTCTTCATATTTATGATGTTTAACTGTGTGAATTCTGATCTCTCTCCATCACAGTGTGAAGCAGAAAATAAATTACATCTGCTGATTGAAATGCGGCAAGAGGTGAGTGATCTTTGATCTTTGGTCTTTCATTTCATTTTTAGTGTTCGATGTCGATCGAAACAGGACACAGGGGAGACACTATTGATAGCAGATTGACAGCGATTCTGATCAATCTCAGTTCGGCAATGACTTTTCTCTTCATGGTTAGACACTAATTTCCATTTTCAATCTAATTAATGATTGTGTTGTTAATTTTCACATGAAAGATACAGCGTTAAAATGAAGAAAATCATTAAAAAAAATTGCAGTACTTCCTAATTCCTCGGACCTCTCAAATGATCCAACGCCCGGCAAAGACCCCGCTCCGATTGTTAGTGATTTCAACTGTATCACTGGATGCATCTTGAGTTGAAAGCTAACCATTTTTCTTCCAGCAACAATCGAATTTCTACCGTATCCAAAAGACATAAACAAGAAAATGAGCGAAATAGGAGAAATGGAAAGATTGAGAAGGGCCGACTGAAGCGCAAGGAGAATGTAAATGATAGGCAATTTATTGTTTAAAATGGAATTATTTCAGATCGACAAAATGTTACTCAGCTTTCAAATAATTGAGAATCGTGCATTGGGACTTGACAGGTCAGCATTGTTACCACTAACTTTATAATGGTCATTGTACAGATCGACAGTAATATGCGACGAAGATCAATTCGAAAGAAGGCGGATCTCTGGCCAGCGATGGAAACATCAAAAGCATCGATATACGGTTATATTCAAATATCTTCAATATAATTACCGTCTAAAATTCTAGGCTCTACGTTCAATCGCAAATAAGATTTTTAGACTTATCGAAATCGAAGTAGATTCATCGTTAGTCGTTCGATTGTGTTATAAATTATGCATGAATTCTATTCAGCATCCGAGTATGGCTACTTAAACTCGTGCCAAACCTAGCTGGGCTTATTGGTACCGCAAACCCTTCCGACCCCAGGCTGCAATTGCATATAATGTCGCCATGGAAATAGTTCGCGAGGTTTGCATATTTTTAAAGTATTCATATTTACTTACATTTGAATCGAGTAGATGAGGTGCGTTCTTTGTTATTCAGAGTGTATACATTCGAGAGCGGTACTACGCACTCTACATGCTACACAGCGGTGGATTTGTGGATTGTGATGACTATCTCGATCAGGCGGTTAGTAGTGATTGCTTGCTATGCTATCTCATTCACCATAAAACGGTACATCCGTTTCTTCAGTGAATCACACTTCCAAAATATTTGTTCCCAATTCATAATGTTCAGGGGTGGATCGAAAAAACTGCTTCTCTCTTCTTGCTAATTTCCGCTCAAGAAACGGTCGATTGACTGAGAAGACTCGAACATCTTCGACCCTTTATGCAAGGGAGAACCTATGGGATGGTGGGCGCCTCTTTTTATATCTGGACGCACTTAGTAAAAACGTCAGAACTCAAAAGCCGTACAAACTATTAGTATATTTAATACATTTCAGATGCTGAAACGTATATGACGCTGCAAATTACCTGGGTTCTCATGTTACCCGACTATGTGATCAATTTAAGAGAAAGCCAGATGCTAGTCTATTTTTCAGGTAGACAATGATACCCGAAGTGAAATGTGCAGAAATTCCGATGTCATGAGTGTGCTATTCGAAGCTGTCAGCAACGAGTGAGTCTTTTATTGTTATGCAGATGAAACATTCATTGATTCAGATGTCGTATGGCTACAACGGACGATTGGAATACCAACAGTGTCCCCTTCACGGCTCTCACCGTACTTCTCGAATACGTTACTCCAGAAGATC
The DNA here is from genome assembly GCA_900490775.1 of Pristionchus maxplancki. NCBI lineage: Eukaryota > Metazoa > Nematoda > Chromadorea > Rhabditida > Neodiplogasteridae > Pristionchus > Pristionchus maxplancki. The sequence goes on from LS594404.1 coordinate 197,388, forward strand.
GCAAATTCCTCATGATTTCTTACTACAATGAACTTCGAGATGCATTCGTGAGAACTTAAGAGACCATCCATGAGAGAACGTAATAGATGCGCAGGGGGTCTCGGATGACCATATGCCAACTTATATTTTTTTGAAGAGAGGGTCCCGAGGGAGGATCGCAGGCACCACTAACTAAGGTCATAGATTGATTTTGGCCAAAATACAGTATACCCCAAAAATCATGGTCGAAAAATAAAATTTCTCAAATGTTTTCCTTTTTACGTCTACCCGAAGTATTTTTACGCGAGGAGTACGAATCTGAACACTAGAACACGAGAAAATGGAAATAAAAATAGTTATTTACGAAAAACCGATTTTTGATACCCAAAAGTGCGTTTATCTGGAGCTGGAAAAATTAATTGGTGATGGGGGCAGCCCTAATTAGCAGAAATGCAATCTACTACATTGCTATTGCCCACTGGAATTTTTTCAGAATTTTAAAAATGGGGATTTGTGCTTTTATTTTGGTCGAAAACGTCTCGACCGGATGATT
>LS594404.1:204932-218337 GCA_900490775.1 Pristionchus maxplancki
AATCATCCGGTCGAGACGTTTTCGACCAAAATAAAAGCACAAATCCCCATTTTTAAAATTCTGAAAAAATTCCAGTGGGCAATAGCAATGTAGTAGATTGCATTTCTGCTAATTAGGGCTGCCCCCATCACCAATTAATTTTTCCAGCTCCAGATAAACGCACTTTTGGGTATCAAAAATCGGTTTTTCGTAAATAACTTTTTTTATTTCCATTTTCTCGTGTTCTAGTGTTCAGATTCGTACTCCTCGCGTAAAAATACTTCGGGTAGACGTAAAAAGGAAAACATTTGAGAAATTTTATTTTTCGACCATGATTTTTGGGGTATACTGTATTTTGGCCAAAATCAATCTATGACCTTAGTTAGTGGTGCCTGCGATCCTCCCTCGGGACCCTCTCTTCGAAAAAATATAAGTTGGCATATGGTCATCCGAGACCCCCTGCGCATCTATTACGTTCTCTCATGGATGGTCTCTTAAATCAATTGAAATATCTAGTTATCTCCCCCAAATTTTATGCTGTGCAAAAGTTGGTTCTCCTTTGATAAATTCCATTTCTGGAATACCATTCTGTATTCAAATCTTTTTTTGTAATGGGATATCAAACAACTGCATTGATGTGAGTATTTATTCGTTCACGCTGAAATAGAAAGCGCATTTCATCCTTTCCAACTTGCTCAAATGACAACTCCGTTCTGGTATCCACTAGCTATCAATTTCCATTACTCTGTCAATCGAAAAAATACAGGAGTGTGGTCGTTCCAGCACTACTGTTTTCTTCTCTCATACCTCAAGTGTCAGTGTTTCTATCCTAAAGCAGCTCTAATCAGAAATACTCAGGACATCCCAAATCCAATGTCCAATTGAGCAAGTCCTCGTGACGGAGGTATATTTGTATAAATCGGTCAATATCTAATGCAATTGAAGGGTACGAGACAATGGGTGCGTAAGAGTAGTAATGAGTCCCTTGACTGCGCTACTTCCTGTAACACGGAGGTGACAGAACATAATGAGACCACCCACAGCATTCGATCGTACTGCGTAAGTGCTCAGAATCAGTCTTGAAGTGTCTATAATAGATTTGGCAATTTCAGAACACTGATCGCAATGCGACAGAAACCTGTAAGATTGTCGATCAGAAGGCCTTTGTGTGTCCATGTCTCAGAGGGTATTTTAAAACGTTCATTATGTTCGTCATAAAGTGGCTTTTACAGCACTTGTCAGCGATTTGAAGAAAAAATTGAAGATTTGATAAGGCGATTCCGAGAACAAACCAAGTATTCTCAATCTGTTAAGCCTGAACTGATAACGGCAGATCTTTTGAGGATACTCCGTTGTTTGTCAATGCTCTACTACAAGACCACAAATTATAACACAAAGACAGGAGAAGATAGCGGAGCAGGTTTTCAATGTTTTTACGATATTCGATTTGTTGGTATTTAAAATCACATCAGAGTTTGATCTTTAAATAATTTGTTCAACAATCGACAAGTATTTTTTCTTAGTTCTTTCACAAAATGGACCTGACGGAACCGACTTCCGTACTTGTCGTGGAGCATGCTATCTATACATGAAATTGGACGGGATGACAATGTCCCCGCTCAAGAATGTCACTATACATGATCCACATTTGAGGGCTGGCTGCGTAACTATTCGTGTTTTTCATCTTTTTGCACCTGTACATTTTTAGGCAAACTATGAAAATGTGGAGGTCACTACTAATGGATTCGATTGTAAATATATCGGGCATACATACATATGCTCTTGCGGTCAGAGGTTCGTTCTGAAGAAAAACAAAACAATGAATAGTAGTAAACTTTAGCGATTGCAACGCATATGATATGGATTCATTTCAAAAGAGACGAAAAGAGTTTAAAAAATATTCTGTGAATTTTACATGCAAAAGTTTCTCTATCGAAATTGATTCGCTAAAATCGCCAATTTATTTCGAGCGGGAAACAAGAGTGAGTGAATCTTCTACATCAAGATTATCAAAGCAATCCAGCAAGCCAATATTATGTGTGCCGATGGTTGCTACAACGAGATAAAGAAGGTGGATCCACACGGGGGCGAAGGCACATTTGTGATCACCGGAAGATGCGTAAGATCTTTTAAAAACATATTATTTCTAACAAAACTATACTCAGTACGTCCGTGATATCTCGCTGGACTATGAAATGGTCACTTACGATCGTCAAAGCTTCAGCATGGAACACCAATGCCGCTCCGAGTGAGAATCATCATCATATTTTTCGAAATTTATTGTATTTTTTAGTAATTGCAACCAGCTGACGCCTAAACGGGCTCGTGAACTCGTTGCTATCTGGAGGAAGAAACGTTTCTGATTTTTTTGATAAATCATATTTAATTTTCATTCGTCACGATGATGCGTTTTTTTAATGGTCATAATGATTTTCATATGGGAAAGGTGATCTCCAAATACGATCCACATTCCACGATTCAAATCCCCGCGCTTTCTGTGATTTCCTCACTCGATTATTATCCTAGCGTCCATTGTGCGACGCAACTTGCGTTCAGCCATAAATATATTTCGAAATACTCAGCGTCTCTCCCAGCGAATAGATCCGAATCTCATTGTCAGTATCGCTTCCTCTTATCACTGCCCTTATTCTCTCCCTTCTTTGCCTTCTCTTCTGCTCAGGTCATGTGTCTCGCAATCACTGCAAGTTTCTTACTGGGTACACTCTCGCTATCGACCTGTCTGCCTCTTCCTCTCTACCTCTCTCCCCTTTACAACTGTGCCATTGACCATTCGTCCTCTCTCTCCTTCTCAATTGTCCATATTTCTTCCCCTACCCTCTGTTGTCGTCCCCCTCAACTGATTACTGTTCATTACGAGTGAATCAGCATCGATTTCTCTGCGCTCTCTTCTTTCTTTCGCTCTCTAGACAGTCAGACAGAGCGAGAGAGAAGGCAATAAAAAGAGAGTGAGCTCACAGGGCACACAGTACTCTGTTGTTGTCTGCCCCCGCTGAGTGATCTGACTCTCTCCTCTCTGGCTGCACTCTCGGCAGTCAGAGAAGCGAGAGAGTGCGAGGAATGGAGAGAGTCAGACGTTCCTACTTCCTTCCCCTCTCTTGAGTACCTCCGAGGTCACTCACTTTCATCACCTTCTTGTATTTTGGCAGTAGTATAACTCTCTCAATACCTCACATTCCCTGGTCATTGTAAATGATATAGTGTGTGAGAACGAGAAAGCTAGACGCTTGTGTAGGTTCTGGCAGTAGTATAACTTCGTTCTTGTGGGCCAGTGTGAGCAAGAGAGTGTGTAAAAGAGAGAGAGCCAGGCTCTTGCTGGTTCTGGTTATTGTATAATTCTCCCTTTGGCCATGCTCTATCTCACTCAATGATCGGTTAGAGAGAGACAAGAGAGGCGTACCTCTCTCTCACCCAACTGATTCATTCCCTTTCTCTTCTTTTGAAACAATTTTCGAAAGCGTTGTCACCTGCTCGTGATACGACTATCGATCAGTTTTGTTCGCTTTGCTCGTTTGTAAATCGTTTGGGAATGTAATTTAAGCATTTTTCAGATGGCCACTGAAGAACACAGCCTCTCGTTTGACGACTTCGAGGTGATTGAGTCGGCCATTGGTGAGGGTTATGAACGTTTTAAAAGTAGTATTTTCATCTTTCCCTTCGTCATTATGATCATCTGAGCAACTATTTGCTGACATGATAAATTGATTGATTGATTGATTTCCGATCATTCTCTGGCCGATCTATGATAGTGTATGAGACAGAGAAAGTCAGACGCTTACTGGTTCTGGCTCGAAATTCTAGCTTGAAATAATCCACTCATCTTCAGAGAGCACCCTCCCCTCCCTCACGCCGACTTTCAATGGTTCGCTCGTTCTTCCTCCTCTGCTCGTCTCGACCACTACTCTGACAGATGAGCACAGTCTAGGACAGGGAGGAGGAGAGGATCAGTCTACGCTGCAGAACTGTGAGAAATTCGTAACTGAAACCTTGGGTGTTTACGTGGCCTGCGACTCTTTTTTGAAACATGATCCAAAAAGGGTCACCCTCAGTGCGTGTGTATAGGAAAGAGTAATAAAAAACTATACACGCTCGCATCATCTATTAACTTCAAGGGGTTTGCCTCGCTGAAATGGACGAGTCGACTGATTCCATTGCAGACTCGCTCGCTTCCTCCAACTCTTCCGATGGTCTCACTCGCATCCTCAGAACTCAATCGGAATCCATTGCCATGATGGAGAAACAACTGGAGGAAATGCAGGAGACCGTCAATGTGAGACTATTTCGAAATATTGACCAATCGTTTCTACCCCGGGGGTTTTCGAAATGGACTAGCTAACGATCCTGGCTTAAATTCTTACTTATTCTTCCTCACTCGCAGACTTCGTCCGCCCTGCAGTCGAAAGTGAACGAATTGACTACGAAGAATGAGGCATTGGAGAGGGAGCTGGAGCAGGCGAAGGAATCGAATAATGTGAGTTATTGTATCTCAGAAGTGGCAAAAAAAGAAGAAAGAGGGATTTGTATTTTGCAGACCTCATCGCTGCTCCGAACGAACCTGCACGAGCTGTCTTCAAAGAACGAGAGACTGGAGAAGCAACTGGAGGATGCGCAGGAGAAAGCAAATGTGAGACATTTGCGCTCTAAAAAAGATTTCGAAATTTCGAGAACGTGTTAGACAAAGTTCTTCTTGCAGGAGTCGTTCCAACTTCAAGCTCGGGTCTTCGAACTATCGACCAAGAACGAAGGATTGGAGAAGCAGTTAAAGGAAAAGGAGGAAATGCAAGTGGTGAGTTGAGCGATGATTACTCTATGTAGATTGAATGCTGGATACGAAAACAAACAGATAGTAAACAGTGAACTCTGCAGGAATCGTCCATTATGAAAGCGAATCTGAATGAGTTGTCTCGCATGAACGAGAGATTGGAGATGCAAGTGTACGATGAAGTGAAGGTGAGAGATGTAGAATTCGAAAATATACTGAATTCAGTTTCACACCACCTTGAAACTTGCAGAATAAGTCTACGAGCAATATCGAACGGATTTGCCGATGGCGTTCTAACAGTCACTAATTTATGTTTTCCAGACGTCTGGAACACTACAGTCGAGAGTGGGCGCGCTATCGAATAAGAACGAAATGCTGGAGAGGCAGCTGGAGCAGGCATCGAAGGTTTCGTCCTTCATCATGAAACCGTCATGAAATGGTAATTTCGCAGGGAGCCTCTCTCCTTCAATCAAGAGTCGATGAGCTCTCCTCTGCGAATGAGACACTGGAGGCGCAGCTGGCGAGGGCCAGATCGGATAGAACCGCAGAGAAGGACATGCAGAGAGTGATGGATGAGGGGGTGAGTGGACAGATGGGACGGGGGCATGTAGAATGAGAGAGCGCTGGTGTGAAAACAATTTTGAAAAAGAGCGATCGGCTACACCTTGTGAAATCAAACTCAGAAGCAATAAGCGTGCCGTTGTTCTTTGAAGGATTGAATAGTGGAATCAAGCAAGCCGTCAATATTCCCATTCTCAGATCCGCAAGAAGGACCAGACGATCTTCTCGCTCACTCAGCAGGTGGAATCACTCGAGAGAGCACTGAAGGACAGCATGGAGTCGAGAGCTCAGGTTGGTCCTCTTGTCTGATCCGTGATCCAATACGTTTGATTGTTATTGTTTTAGAGTGTTTTTTTGTGTTTGAACTTCAACAATTCAGGAGCAGCTCCTCCAGCGTGCTCCCTCCTTCAACGAGGTCGACAAACTGCGTGGAGACAATGCGAATCTGCAGAAGAGAATCGCTGAGTTGAAGTGAGTCACACCTGACGCCGATTCCAATGTGATTCACAGTTTCCACAAAATGAACCAGGGTCGAATAAACGTGATTGGAGACCGGGCCGGAAAAAACTAATAGAAAAATCAATAATTGCAGCGCGGTCCTCTCCGAGGTGCATGTTTCCTCCCTCGAGAACCAGGGAACCGTCCAGGAATTGGTCGCGACCATGGACGAGAACGAGATGATGAAGAGAAAGGTGAGATTTGGACCAATCTTTGAAAACAACAATGAAAAACAACAAAAACAACAACATTACGATTTCAGATTCGCCAGATGGAGGCCGAATTGGACGAGTGCAAGTTCGAATCGGCCAACAACGTCGCTATCATCGCGGTAGGCACAATTAAATTTTTTTAAATTTGAATGTTTACGCCGAATCTCGACTCCAAAAGCAAATAAAAACCATTTTTAGACGTTGAACGACGTGAAAGAAGAGGCTGAGAAGGTGCTGGACGAGAACAGAAGAAGAATGGAGACAATGAAGAGAACCCTCGAGAGATACGGCCATTTCAGTGACTGATTGGGCCATTGTAAATACTGTTACTGTACTTATCCACCTCATCATATCACCTCACCTCACACCACCACCTCATCACCTCATTCGGCCGGGAATCTCTCCTCCACCCAATCACACATGCACATTCTGTTACCACACGAGCCATTGTTGACATACTGCTGTAAATTCCGAGCAATATACGATAAACAATATTTTGAATATAATTTGCTTTCTCATTTCACCATTTACATGTCCTCGAAGGCTACAAATACCCCTCACCTCTCCTCCTCTCCTCCACTCTCCACTCGTTCGCTCATTGCGAGCGGTCGCCATGCCTCCTCTCCCTCTCCTCCTCCTTCTCCCCTGCCTGCTACAGTACTTCACCCTACCGTACTCCTCAGCGGCCGATGTCCAGATGGCGCCAGGGCTTCCCGTCACGAACACAAGTAGGTCAAAGTACGGTAGAGGTACTACGGTACTACGGAGGAAATCGATTTTATGCCTACATGCCGCGTTGCGTATCTAAACAGAATAGTTTGGGTTGATCTTCGATCTTTGCAGGCTGCACCAAGTGCGCGAAAATACCTGAAGTGACGAAATGCACCTACTGCGAGGGCCCGATTCGAGCCAAGAGTACGGTATTTGTCGAGTACTGTAGCTTCAGGATACGGTACCTCTGGATACCGTAGATGCAAAAACATGCAAAAGTATTGCATTTGCAGGCAAGATCAACCCCGAGTGCAAGGGAACGCTTACGGTATGCGAGCAAATATCGATTTTTGGAAGCAAAATCAATATTACAGTGCGCCACCGGCCGAATTCTCATCGCGAACAGCCGCTACGTGGTCAGGGTAAGGAACGAAGTCGTGGGATACGGTAAATCTATAATTGATCTCAGGATGTGAAGTGCACGGACTGGTCTTCAGACGAGGAACAAGTGTGGTCTGGAAAGGTACGGTGCTATACGGTAGGCTGTGAGATATCGAATGAGGTTACGGTAGTCGGATCCTGCAATCAATATCGATTATTGCAGACTTCCGACGAGCATATCATCGCAATCGAGAACGCCGCTTGCTTCATCACTCCGAGTGAGTTAAAATATAGTTTTTAATGAATTAAAATTAATTAAATAATTTGAGTTTCGTGCATTTCGCTCGGGTCGTTCTCTACTCGCTGCCCGCGCGGTTTTATCTGTGATAAGGTACGGTAGTCTGGTTACTGTCGAGTACTGTAGAGTCATTGATCACCGTAAAAATGTTTTAGGTGAGCATGAATATGGACCAATCGCGCGTCTGGTGCCATAAACCAGGCTGGTGGCATAAATTTATTGGCTGGCTCAATCTGAACGTTGACAGGAAGAACCTCTGGTGAGGAGTACTGTAACAATCTATCTATCTAGGTGCAGTAGGTCAGAATAATACACTGCAGGTTTCGCAATCGCAACGACACATGGGAACCACTCAAAGAAGAGCTCTTTTGCGATCCCAAACTCGGCGCCTGGAGAGAGACGTGAGAAGATCTATCATTGATCTTTGATCATTGAACTCTTCAGGGATCCGGTCAACTCTATCGGCATCCCTCGCTCGATCATCACTGAACGACTCATCTGCGGAAAGAGTGAGTGAAGATCAAAGATCAAGTATCAAAGATCAAAGACAAATGGCAGAGGAGTTCAAGCTGTTCAACACGCTGCTCATCGACCAGTGGCACGCGAAATTTTGCGTGCTCATCATTCAAATCTGCGTCCCGATTCTGCTCGTGGCTTCGGTGAGAAATTTAGTGATTTTTGACCAGAAATTGACCTGAAATTAGGGAATTTAGAGCGAAAATAGCCTGAAATTGACGATAAAATGACGTTTTTGCAGTGCTGCATTATCTGCCAGCTGCGCAAGCGGTCCTTCCTGAGGAGCACAAAGGCTCGTTTATTTTATTTTATTTTTTTAGATTTCATTTTTTATTCTTTGATAATTCAGAAATACCTGGATGAGCAGTACACGGAGGGCAAAGAGAAGGCGAAGCAGATCAAGGAGACTGAGGTGGGGGAGAGATCAAAGATCAAAGATCAGAGATTAAAGATCAGAGATCAATTATCTGAATCTTTGCAGAAGCTCAAAGTGCGCATGCTCATCGACCGATGGAAGACGGTAAGGATTTATGAAATTAATCTAAATTTAATTGTTTAATTTCAGGTGAATTCGTTCGTTGTGGAGAAGAACAAGCCGACCGTGATTGCCTACATGAAGAAGGGAAAGGGAAGGAAGAAGGAATGAGAAGAGAATTGTAGTCTGTCGTAGATTGAACCATGCAAGAGAAATGTAAAATAAACTTGAATATTTGTTTGTTTACTCCACATACAATGCAATTTCAACGAGAGCAACAAACCTCATGCTCTTTTGATCTCCTTTCTCTATTTCCATCCCTTCTCTCACACTACTAGTGAGTCACCCACTCAGTTTGTTTCCTCGTCTCCCCTCTTTCTCTGTCCACTCTCCTCCCTTCGCCCTCGACTTTCACGTTTCCCAGGCGATAAAACTGCACCTTTTCGTGGCTTTCTTCTCTCTCTAAACGCAAGTTTCACCAAGCAAAGCGAGCTGACTTCTTTCACAACTTGAAAGGAAATCAGGGTTGTTATTAGCGTGACTCGTTTCGCTGATTCCTCGACATATTGCACAATATTGCGTGCGGATTGTCTTGTCATGTTTGTGCAATCGTGAATCCGCCTCTTTTAGCCCACATTACTAGTCAATTTCACTTTTCCTCCTTCTAGTTATCACTTCGGTGCCTAGAAGTACGAAAAGGGCAGCACTTCTTCGCGCTTGTTCTGTGAAAAATTGACATGATAATCTTGTTATTGGAAGTTATTCTAGCACGCAGGCGCGTGATGTGCCCTATTCCAATGTTGTCCCAACTCTCCATCCTTCTATCGAATTACTGGCGTTGATCTCTCCATTTCGCTTACTCAACCAGCCTTATCAATCATAGGTCACTTCCATAGCAAGGCGTTTCCTTTGCTGAATTGACACCACGCACTCAACGCGGTCGTAAACTCTTTCTTCTTTCCTTCGAGATAGCACTCTAACACACTTTCACGCTCGTGAGCAATTTTTAGTGATCGGATGCTGTCGCAAACATTTATAATTATCAAAAAATATTAAAATTATCGATAGTTACGAATACTATTCATAAAATACTTTTCCTTTAACTACGGTAATATGTAAATTCAAAATCCCGCCACTTGGTTACGGTAGTGACTCCAATATTGAGTGATTTTGTAATCGCTTTTCTCTCGTTCTCGTCGTTTTTGTCGCGGTTTCTTTGCGATTTTCACGTTCAATCATTGCCAATGCATCTCTTGTTCGTTCTCAGACCAACTCCGTGATGGTCTCTGCCTCTCTCGCCTCTGCTGGCGATGTGGTCGCTGTCATGGTCGAGAAGAAGGACGCCACACTGCTCGAGGTATTTACTTTGCTAATTAGTGTTAAATGTTGATTAATTTCGACAATATTCCTTATATAGGAGGAATTGTTCACAGTAATTTTAGAATATTGCGTATATTTTCGAAAATAATGCTAAATAATCGATGGCAGGACGCGCCTGGCTGCTGGCAGGTGAAGCTGCTGCCAGGAGAGAAGCTACCCAAGGGAGAGACCGTGGTGAGTTATTGTTGAAACTGCAATCGACATGATACTGTGGATAGGAGAAGAATGAGGCTTTCGCTCCCACATGAAACGAAATTGTGCCTTTCCACTGAAACATGTCTAGTGTAGCGGGAATAGTAATGTTGATGGTAATTTTGCATGATTAAGTATTATGTTTCAGAAGAAGAACAGCGAGGGCTACGCGACACTCGCCGTGTCCGATGAGAACAGGATCAGACGATTCCTCATTCTCGGTTAGTCATTTCATTTACGTTTCCTGTCTGTCTTTGGCATCCTCATACATACTGCGCGTACTCATAATTCAATTGCTTTCAAACTTGCGCGTATTTGCCTTGTTTCAGTAAGCCGTCATTAGAAATTAAATGTGTCTTCTGAGTCTTTGGTTACGACTATAGTTAGCAGCAACGTCACTCCAGGTGCGACGGGTGGCACTTTCTACGCGAAGGAGCAGAAGCTGACGATGGAGAACGTCCAGGCACTCAAGGAGATCATCATCAGAGGTTGGCAAATATTTTATTCAGACCGACTTCGTCTAGCAACGCATCGTCTATAATTCGCGCTGTCGATTTTAGTGGTGAAAATGTGACCGAAAAGTTACGGTTGCTCAAATAGTTAGTGTGTTTGATATGTGCATCACAGAACTCCAGCTGATATTGCTTTCCATTTGTCTAGTAAGTAAGAGAGAGTATGTGACTAAAAAATTACTAAGGACAGTGGTTTCTGCGTCTTCAACATTCCGGAATGTAATCCGTTTCATTCATTCAGGCGGTGCTGCTCTCATCCTCGAATACCTCCGGGAGGTTTCACTCACGGGAAAGAGTCAGAAGCAGGAGGCGATCCTCCTCGCTCTCGCGCTGTGCTCGAGATTCGGGTGAGTTATGATTGCCTTTGTTATTGATAATGGTGATTTTGGAGTTGGAAGTTACACAACTGCTTTTCATCATTGAACGAGGTTGCCTATCAACTTGATGGACGTGTGAAACCTGAACGAATCAGCCAAAAAATGTCTTTTTTAGTTTGCAAGATAAATTAATGTATCTAACTACCATGATAGATCGTAGGCGAACTTGATCCGTGCGTGTAACCAAAATCAATTGTAGATCCGTGATAAAATTCTAAAAAATAACTTTGCAGTGTCTCGTCGCTCTCCTCTAAAACCGCCGATCTGTCCCATCCCTTCTACGTGTATCTCAAGGAGATGCACAAGGAGGCCACCGGACTAGTGAATACGGTGAGTGATTACGGTAGAGAATATGGTCTTAATTGAGCAGCGGTAGCTAAATGCATGTTTCAAAGTTGCATGAATAGTCAGGCGTTGCTAACTTTAGTGATACGTTTCGAATTACCGCTTACAAGAAATATTATCTAGTGATGGCGTGTATTCATTCCTAAGATCAAAGATCACCTCACCCTTTTCAGATCTGCCGCACTGCCACTCAACTCTTCTCGTACGTCGCCTACTGCGAGATGGTGTCGGGTGAGTAATCACATTATTTTTTAGTGTTCTTATTTTTCGGAGAGTAGTCCCCGCTCAGTTCGCATTCGCCTTTGGTGTTAGCGTGAATCCGATACTCCACTAGTCATCCATTGGAAGGCCAATTGTCTTCTTGGTGGAAGTGTATAGGACTGTGTGGTGGTGAGCAATGAATTATATGATTTATTTCACGGGAACGCAAGATCACATCACCGGCATAGATTCTCAGCGTGGTTTGGCTTGCTCGAGAAGCATTGATGAACCTGGGTGAACTAGTCTGTGGCTGGACCTAATTCAGTTTTAAATTTAATCAATTAATTAATTAATATTTCAGCCGACATCATCATCACTCACGAGGAGGAGGTGGAGAAGCGACACGAGGAACCCGGCCATCAGGCGAGGAAGAGGAAGACGAGGGAGCTGGTGAGTGGTGGTTTCAGATGTTTGTTCGCAAGTATGAGTCGCGAATCGCGATTAATGCGTCGACGATTGAGACATGATTTATTGTTTTGGTCTGCGTGGAACGAGATGATTTTTAAAAAAATTTGAAATAGTAGATAAATCGTGGTTTCACCAGATTTTGAAAGAGGAAGCTGAAATTGGTTCTTCGATGGATCCAGCCCGATAGTTCTTACTACTTTTAAATTATACAGTAAAAGTTTAAAACAATCGTTATTTTTTTATCAATTGCAGCTGGCTAAGAAGGAGATCCCGGTGCGAAAGTCGACGGGATGGGGAAGAGTGATGAGGAAGTGCATCCAGAACTGGTGAGTGGGCGACTATTAGACGGTTATCATTCCCGTATCCGGAAAATGATGGCTAGAGCCGAGAAATAGGATATTAGAGCGGAAATCGTTAGCATATTGCTGGAATGCAGGAACCCCGAGCATTTGTAAGATTGCTGAAACACAGAATATCCTGCGATGAAACGGGAGTTACGCGATGCGTTTTGGAACTTTAGTGCGATATTTTGATGTGACATCAGCGGCTCTTGATTCAATACTGCATGGTCCACTCAAGTTGATCTTCTGAAGTATCGTTGAAACTTAGAGTTAGCTAGTTCCCATTTGTCTTATTTTTTAGCTACCTTGCATTCTTTCTGGAATACAACGATAAATTGATTGCAGGTACCTCTCGAAGACGCCCGAGGAGCTGGCCGTGGCCGTGACCAAGTATCGATCGAGGAATGGATGGAGTCACAAGGGTACGGTAGGGTTGGTGTGGTTGAGGTGGAAGGTCAGGGGCGAAGAATTGCATTTGCCATAACAAGGTTTTAATTTAATAGATAGCGAAACTCAAAATGAGCGATTGTAATTGAGACTGAAATCAAGGAGGAAACATGGAGGAAATTGAAGCCAAAAAGATGCGACTCTATCTCTCTTTATTTCTGGCAATAACTCAACTTCAGATCTGCTCCGTCTCTCTCATCCCATCCCTCGCAACGACTACCAGAGAATCGTCTTCGAGCACATCTTCTACTATGCGACCAAGGGTGAGTGGGGGGGGGAGGAATGGGCAGAAGCCTCTCTATTTCAAGTATTCGTTCCAATGTCTTCTTAGAAAAAGTATTGTGGAATGGGGTGCTGGTCTTGCGTTTCACTAGATGCCGAAAAATAAGAAAACATTCCAAAAAATAATTATTGATAGTCGTAAGATTCAAAGAATTTATTCGTTGCTGGTATCATAGAAGGTTGAAAGTTTGTCGTACACCACGAAATAAAACGTTCCGTTCACTAGGAAACGGGATAAGTGCAAGCCGCAGGCACCATTACACTACGCCGTTTCCTAAACGTTCTGTTTATTTTTTCTGATTTCTAAAATGATAATAGGTAATTAGAGCACTAGAAGAAGTGATTAAAATAAACTACTACGTCAAACTCGGAAGTTTTATGATCTTGCACTTAACTTGCACTTTGGGATTGACGAATTTCTATGTTCGGAACGTTTTATTTTTATGATA
>LS594404.1:218966-232523 GCA_900490775.1 Pristionchus maxplancki
GGCACCATTACACTACGCCGTTTCCTAAACGTTCTGTTTATTTTTTCTGATTTCTAAAATGATAATAGGTAATTAGAGCACTAGAAGAAGTGATTAAAATAAACTACTACGTCAAACTCGGAAGTTTTATGATCTTGCACTTAACTTGCACTTTGGGATTGACGAATTTCTATGTTCGGAACGTTTTATTTTTATGATAACGGCGCTCATGTATTGGACAGTATCATACTTCGAAACAGAAATAATGGTGTTTCATACAATCCAAATAATATTGGTAAACGCGATGTCTAATGCTCTCTGAGTCCCTAATTCTGCCAACCCCAAAAATACTATAGGTCTCTGCTTTTGGCCCACACATCTATCTCATCTCACGCATTGCAGGTGAGTGCCAGCCCCGCAAGCGTCTCTTCCCCGCTGATTCTTGCTGGGCTGAGACTGTGAGGATGAAGTACACTGAGGAACAGTTGGTGGAGGAGGACACGAGTGAGGTACGGTAGGGGGATACGGTATTTCAGTTGCTGATTGGAATCTACGGTATTTGTGGTACGGTTAATCAATGAAATATCCTCGTCAGGGTCTTCTCTATCTCGAGCGCGTCTCCTCCCTCTCTCCCTACACAAAGGAGGAGGATATCATCTGGTCTATCAGACACTTTCGTGAGTGGGGAGGGTTAAAAAGGTACCCCAGAATTGATGGTCAAAATAACTCATACCTTGTGATTTTCTGGTGAAAAATGGCATACCTTGTTGCTTTCAATGAAAACAATAGCCAAAATAACTCATACCTCGATGTTTTGGACCCGATTTTTCGTCTAACTCTGATATTTTTTGATACCCCCTTTCTACCCTTTTAACTCTGGAGTGGGGAGGGTTACGGTAGAGTACGGTAGGATGCGGTAGCTTAGGATGGGTCGTCATAATTGTTTTTGAGCAGCACCGATAACAGGTTCATCAGATATAAGTTTGAATAAAGCGCATCGAAACGGACGAATTGTGAGGCTGATACTTTGTGTTTCACGCAGCTCTGAAATGCTAAATAGATTAATTCAAGGCAATGGGATGAACTTGATGATAGTATTTGACTACAAAGTTGATTGCAAATGACGAAGTTTGATTGCAGGTCTCACATGGGAGATGATTCCCTCAAAGCATCTCAACTCCATTGAGGTAACTTTTAATATTATTTATTTGTTTGTTTCTCGTTTCTTAGTTTTGCATCCTTTTTTTTACATCATGCTCGAATCATGCGAGATCATAAATTACAAGAGGCGAAATGCGATAAGAACGCATCTGTGTTTCATGAGATGCTGTAATACTGATGGAATCGCCAGTAGACAATTATCTTTCGGTTTACGAGATTGAAAATCGACAACATTTAAAATCGTAGCCCCTGATTATCGATTTGCTCTCGTCAGGTGTGGAAGGCGATCGTGGAGCGAATGCCAATGCTGGCGATGATCAGAAATCTCGCGAAGATGCAGAATGTCGGCCTGTTCAAGGGAGAGAAGAAGGAGGGGTACGGTATCCATTTCTTTTTCTATTCTTATTTTATTAAGTCCGTGTGTGTGTGGTTTAGCTGAAATTCTCGTGACGGGTTCGTGACGGGTAGTGATGGTTTTATTATTGATCTTTGATCTTTGATCTCTTCTCAGGGACAAAATCGCACACGTCGTCGCTCTTCTCACTAATCTCGAGGCGATCAAGAAGGCCAGGATTCATCCCATTCAGGTGAGAAATATGATTATTTGTCATGGTTAGACAGCAGTAGACTCGCGTTTGGCTGTACCTTCGTAGTGATAGAGATGCGGGTCGAAGTGGTGTTTTAACATAATCACAATTAGAGTTCCACAGTGTCATCATAGTGATTAGGGCGAGGAAGGAATCGATGACTTATGCATGGCGTATGCAATAAAAAATATTTGTGTTTCACTCAAGAGTTATATGCCTATGCACTATCAGATGATTGGTAAGGTGACTGATTGGTGCTTCACTAATTTTTTCATAGTCGTGGGCAGAGAGAGACACTCATTGGTTTCAAACTTCCCCGGCAAATACAAAAAAATATAAATTCCAGATTCTCCTCGCGAAGACAGTCTACGACGCGGGCACTGGCGATAGAGGCAGTCTCACGTAAGGATTTAGCTTATTCGGATGTCTATAACGGAATTCAAAAGTAGAGAATGTGATGCAGTTGTTAGATGAAGTCCTGGTATAATAATGATAATATTGCCATCGTAGATGGACGCCCAAACCAGAGCTCTCCTCCGCCCTCGAGAAGGCCTTCTACCTCGCGTTCTCATTTATGCCAAAGACGGAGAAACGATTCTGCCTCGCCCTCGATTGCTCGTGTGAGTCATTAGATAATTCAGCTAAAGTGGGAATTTCAATGGAGGAATGTTTTTGTATCATACATAATACTTATGTCTTTGGGAACTAGTTCGTTGATTATTGCAGAGAAGCCGCTAACATAAATCTCATAACTGATTTACCCCAGAATAGCAACACCGGATTTTTAGTCCTTTTTCTCGTGATGGAATTTCTCGGTTTCACGCAGAATAGTTGATCATTGACGATCATCTTTTGTGCTGAATATGAGTGAGAAGTTAAGACCGATTATTAAAAAAATACATTTATGACAATTGGTATGTCTGTTCATTTGCAGCGTCGATGTGCTCGAAGCTGTCGGGCAGCGTGCTCACTGCCCGCATCGCCTCCGCCGCCATGGCCATGAACATACTCAAGGTGAGGGCAAGAGTAGAGGTTACGGTACCTGTGGGTTACGGTAATCACTAGAAGGGATATGGAGGTACGGTATCGAAGGTTACGGTAGCTATACAAAAGCATAATGAAATGCTGTAGTTAAGCAGGTATGCATAGTATGCATGTAAGGACGGGTTATGGTGGTTTACGATAATCAAAGAAAGGGGTACGGTATCGAGGGTTATGGTAGATAGGGATGTCTGGGTGGGTTACGGTAGCCGGTAGGTCATATTGCTGATTGCAGACGGCGGATTCGGCCGAGTGCATCACGTTCTGCAACAAGACGGAGACGCTCCCATTCACCGCCGAGTCGAAACTGGCCGAGATCACCGACCACATGAAGACCATCAAGTGAGTGTTTTGGTTGTGTTTTGACACGAATTCAAGATATCAGCGGTATTGGGGATGAAGCTATCGTTTAGGTAAACTCTGTAGCGCGAATGCGCATTCTCGTTCTGACTTTCACCTTTTCCATTTAGTTCTCTTTTTCTGGGGATTAACGATTAGCACATGGACAAGGTCATTAACAAATACTGATATGATGGCATTCCAATGATATATTAAGTAATCTCCTTTATCTTCAGGAAGGGCGACACCGCGGGGGCTCTCCCGATGACGTGGGCGACGAGGAGCGGGAAGAAGTTCGACGTCTTCGTCATCTTCACCGATAACGATCTCAATGGAGAGGGGGTCAGTGGTTGCATGACTTTTCCTTATTGTTATTTTATTACTTGCGATATTTGTACGAGCTAACACGGAGCATCGAAGATATTGTTAAAGGGGGAAGAGCGAAACAAACTTCTGATCGATGTAATATGATAATATTTTTGTTCGTACATGGATGACATCCCAACATTATCAGGCATTCAATTCAGCAACACATGACACAGCGATGAAACACGAACTGTGTTGGGTGAACACTCCAAAGTATCAAGACAAGAATTGCAGCCGTCGACGGCGCGCGCGCTCGCCAACTACCGCAAGCAGTCGGGCATCGAGGACGCCAAATTGGTCGTCGTGTCGATGAGTGCAACGGGAGCAGCGATCGCCAGTGGAGACGATAGGGGAATGATGGATATTGTGGGTTTGAGTGAATGATTGATACCAGTTTCATTAGTGGTGAATACTCTAGGAGTAGGTCACGAATTAGAGACGACGATGATAAATATTATGAGGGAATGTGTGATCATCCCATTCCTCCTAGAAGTAGATGACAATGAGTTGGTGGGATAGAAGATATTGCTGGGAAAATAGTTGACATTGATATTGTTTGGGCATTTTTCCGTTATCAATGATGAGTTCTAGGAGGAAATACAATTATCGAGGACTGTGCAGAGTGTAAATAATTGATTGCAGGCCGGTTTCGATCCCGCCATTCCTCAGATCATCCACGATTTCGTCATGGGAAACATCTAATTGTATGTATCGATCTCATTTATTAATGCATGTCCGGTTATCTTGTTTTATACTGTGATTTTGTCAATTCCAAATAGTTGTACGGTTATGTGTTGTGTAGGCCAGCGATAAATTGAATATTTATGAATGAATTTTGAAAGACGTCTTCAATGTCACATCCCACGCATAAAAGCATGTAACAGCGTTAGATATTTATAAATATAGTCAATGTAATTAATTTATTTCCTAAAACGGCCGGAGTGAGTCAATGACAGACACCGAATCGTCTGAACAAAGCGCACAACATCTGAAGCGTCTTAGAAAGTGGATTCTCTTCCGATTTCATCGTCGTTCGCTCCAGAATCGCGTCTGCCAATTCGTAGAATACAGCGTCGATGTTGATGTTTTCCTTAGCCGATGTCTCGAGGAAACGAGCTGCGTGGTCGGAGGCCAACTGTGAATGGCACGTTCAAAGGCAGTACTAGGTTTATCCGAATTTTGTGACAGACTGGGAAAGATGGCTCACTTTCTCTCCGCTTTCTCTGCTCACAGCCCGTTCTAGAGAAACATCACACTTGTTCCCGACAAGGATCTTTACCACTTTCTGGGAGACGTTCTAAACACCGATAAATAATAGGCTGCGATTTGTTAATCTAAAACTACCTTATCGATCGCTTTAATCCTGCTCGAGATATTATCGAAGCTCTGCCTGTTTGTGATGTCGTACACTAGAATTATTCCCGATGCGCCCCTCAACAGGATCCGTTTTTGAATCGTAAATCGATTTCACTGAAATCAAGATGCGAAACGTACCTGCAATAGTCTGACGTCACAGTGTGGAAGCGTTCCTGCCGAGCGGTGTTCCTAAACAATACTCCAGTTTTAACCAATCGTTTTTTCTTCATCAACCAACCAAGGTCAAAACACACCAAATTTGCAGTTTGACCTTCCTACCGTGCAGGTCAATCGTCTTGATTCGAAAGTCGATTCCTAAATTTATTCAGGGAAGGAAATTCTAATTGAAATGCTTACCACCAAGTGTTTTAATGAATGTACTATTGAAGGCATCATCTGAGAATCGGTTTCTACAAATAAATCAAGTACATTTGCTAAAATAAAAAAAAAAGTAAAACTCACAGAATACTGGTCTTGCCGACTCCCGGATGCCCGATAAGCATCAACTTGAGTTCATGTACCATGGATGCTTATCCTCCGACTGCGAAAAACGTCTCTCGTCAGAACAAATGAATGACTAATTGTCCGAGAGCAAATTGCGTGACTAAGGGTCGATTCAATAATGACATGTGGCAGAATAAAAGGCGAGAGAACTCCGCTTCTTAAGCTTCATTTTGGGAACAATGTAGCTGAACAAATCAGTGTGGTGATTCACATAATTCAACCGAAATAAAGCGAAGCAATCAATGTGAGGTTAAATGTAGGTACCTGAAATTGTGTCGGGTTTCGAACAATCGCGCAACTAAGAGCTTACTAGCATCAACGCAGCTGATATGCGGGTTTACGTCGAAGTTGATCGTCTTGTTCCTCGTCTCGTCGAGAAGGAGAATCCATGTAGGCGGGGCTGCGATTATTTTTAATCAGCAGGAAATTAGTAAAATCACTAATTTTGCTACAACAGTGAATTACTTACGATTCTTCAAGTCTTTACCAAGGAATGAAGGGTTCTTGTCGCAGCATATCTCAATGCCGAGAGTCTGTGCGCAGGTCCATGGGGTGAGGTATCTGAGGAAGAGATTGAGAAAAGGGAATCCTTGAGGAGATTCTCACGCGATTTTGTAGTTGGTCGGACACTTGAAGGTGCGATGGACGAATGCGCCGACTTGTCGGACGACGTTGTCGTTGAGGAACATCCGACAATCGTCTGAAGACTATTGGATTCTGAATATCGCAAAACAACTCACTGATGTCCATAACGATGCCGGCCACACATGAAATCTGGAAAACGATTATTTTCTCTCTTCAAGGATGTTGTGATCTTACCTTGATGTCCTTCGGCCCAAAGTTGAACTCGCCCAGGAGGTCGGACCATCTGCTTCCCCTGTTCACATGAATTCACAATTTTCGTGTCTCACCTCGCAACTCCTGGTCGCAATCCATACTTGAACATGTGGACACCAAAAGTGCGGTAGGGGATGCCATCGCTGTTTTGCTGAAATAAAAAGGTTACTGAAGCGCTTCGCACTAAAATAGCGCATTGAGAGCACCGAAAACTCGCGGTTCGATAATTCATAACTCACAATGAGGAAGTCGTTCCCCAGTCCGCACTCGATCGTATCTCCCAATAATCCTCTCGTGTAATTGCTCACTCCCTGATCGATGTACTCTTGAGGAATCGCCGCGGCATCTACAGGAAGAGGCCACGCGTATTCGGGAGGGACTGGCAAGGTAAGAGGTGAAATTTAAATAATCGGGGGACACTTCACCATCCTCATCTTACTATTAAGCTTATCAAGGACATTTGCTAAGAAACCTCGCAAAATTCAAGAGAAATAAAACTTACTTGCTGCTGTTGTTAGAGCAACGATGAAGTGAAGAAGGAGAAGAGGCATCCTTGCAAAATTGCAAAAGCCACGTTGATATTGCGGATTAGATGACGTCATTGTTCATGGCGGGTAAACATTTTCGGTAAATAAATAGTAGTGTCCAATCAGTAGGGAACTGCAGAGGAGTGAAGTGATTGAATATTCCGCTTCTCTTCTTCATTCTTCTGTCAAATGGAAAACATGTTTGAAAAACGGGATGAAACGCAATCAAAATGTGGACCCAATATTGGCGAGCTCTCTATTCGAAACCTCTGCCTGAATAGACAACTCGCTGAAGTAGATAGTTCCTCGATTCCCTAAGGATATCATGTGATTGTTTTATAAAAGAGCGACCACCGCGAATACTTGAGCATGTTCATTCAGAAATATGAGATGCTGTGAACAAAACAATTAAACAATTAATATTGAAATGTATTTATTAAAAGCAAGCGATAGAATAAACGTTGGATATTGTTGGCGATTATCGGGTTTGTAGTCTCTTGGTTTGGTGATAGGACGTTTAGGAACCTCCGTGTAGGAACTCGCGATTGGTGACGTTTAGGAACCCCCTCCCCCGCGCGTCCTCTCTCGCTCCTCCGCCTCTGACAAGTGAGGGGGTTCCTAAACGTCACCAATCGCGAGTTCCTAAACGGGGGTTCCTAAACGTCCCATCACCCTTGGTTTATCTGAAATGTTGAACATTTTCAATTCACTTGTAATTCAAGTACCTCACGTTCTGGCACGTGAAATTAGGAATCGGATCCCATGTGGTGGATAGCGTTTGGTTGCCGTTTGTTGATCCCACAGGTGCCGAAGTAGTGGACATGGTCCAGACATTAGGTTCTGAAGCAACATTTAATCATTTGTTTTGCAGACGGCAAATTTCTTACGCAGGAGAACGCCCTTGGTGCAGTAGGCGACATCACCGGTAACTGTGGCCCCACCGAAACCTAGTGTGTACCTGAACAAGGATGGTGAAATAAATAAATTTGTTTCTGAAAGTCCGAGGATATTCGAAAATAAAGGCTAGTATTCCGAATGTTTGCTGAAATGTACTCACGAGATCTTGTAACCCGTTGGGCACGTGAGACTCTTCTTGATGCGAGCGAACTGTCTTCCAGTGAATTGATCGTGCATGTAGAACTCACAGACGGCTGAGAATATATATTACTATCTGCTGAAAATTGAAAATCAAAACCTCTTACTTAAGTCCGCCAAATCGTTCTTGACGCACGAAAGCTGAAATACAACTTTCTGAATAGTTTAGAACAAATCACCGCGAGAGATAGAGAGATAACTGACATAGACGTCCGTCGGTCCAAAGTTGTAATCTCCACGGAGCCCTCCAGTCCAACTGCATGCATATTTTGAAATTTAAAAGGTCTAAATCTGCATCTATCGGACTACAGACTCACCGCTCTTTGGTTTTGAGTCCATACTCAAAATTGTCGATTAAATTGGCGATGTACGCGGCGCTTTTGTCAACACCCACAGGAGCTTGAGTCGACATCTGCAGTGGTACTGGATGCGATGGGTTGCGATACAGACAGATGTCGTTCGGCATTATTTCTTTCAAATATAAGATCGAACCCACCACGAGGAATCCCTTGCCCAAGGGGCATTTGATCTGATTTGGTCCCCTGATGCCTCCTCGGGTGTAGTTGACAACGTCGCTGTCCCTCCATTCTGTGGGGAGTTTGTCGGCTGGAATCGGCAAGGGCCACGCGCTTTCTGGAGGAATAACGGCGGCCCAGTCTGCAAAAGAAGACATTCCACTTCTCTATAGTATGAGCATGGCTGGAAGATAAATAGACGAACTTAAAGAGAAGGGAGTGGTGAAAACGGATATAAATAACTACTTTCCAACGAGACCGTCTCACTCCGTGTCGGATCGGAACCAAGCGGAACCAGGCACCTAGGGGCCCAAGACCCTACGATCTCACCGGCGTCGACGGCGACGAGGGCACACAGAAGAGTAAGGAGAAGGGCCATCTCTAGGAGGTGCTCTCCTCCCTTCGTTCTGCCGTCTTATAGGACGACGCTGCCCACGCGTGAGGCAGAGTCAAATCATCATTACAATAATAGGGCCAAGGAGAGAGATGATCTTAGTCACATCATCGATGACAGGGAAGAGACGATAGTAGACAAAGCATGAGATGGTGTCAAGGATATTCGATCCATGGCAGACGGGGAATGTGAACGCTCCAAGTTCGGTATGGGATGCCATCGCCGTTTTGCTGAAATTTTATAAAACGGACATTTTTCTTCTTGTTTTCTTTCTTCTTACATGAAGGGTAATTTATGTGTAGCATAGGCGTTCTCCATGTAGAAGCACGCAAACAACCTCTTCAGGTGAAAAGCACCGATAACTCCTGCTGTGATAGCTAGTAACTTACAATGAGGAAGTCGTTCCCCATTCCGCACTCGATCGTATCTCCCAATAATCCTCTCGTGTAATTGCTGACTCCCTGATCGAAGTACTCTTGAGGAATCGCCGCGGCATCTACAGGAAGAGGCCACGCGTATTCGGGAGGGACTGGAAAGGAAAAAAGCTATAAAAGCTTGGTAATTCAATCAACAACGACGATAAACATCCTTCCTCAACCGAATCCGTTCTACTTATCAAGGACATTTGCAGAGAAAAAAAGAAGATTCAAGATAAATAAAGCTTACTTGCTGCTGTTGTCAGAGCTACGATGAAGTGAAGAACGAGAAGAGGCATTCTTGCAAATTTGCAAAAGCCACTTTGATACTGCGGATTAGATGACGTCATTGTTCATGGCGAGTAAACATTTTCGGTGAATAAGTAGTAGTGTCAAATCAGTAGGGAACTGCAGAGATGGGGAGTGAAGTGATTGAATATTCCGCTTCTCTTCTGTCGGATGGAAAACACATTTGAAAAAGGGATGAAACGCAATCTAAACGTGATCCCAATATTGGCGATCTCTCTATTCGAAACCTCTGCCTGAATAGACAACTCGCTGAAGTAATTCCTCGATTCCCTTCGGACATCATGTGATTGTTTAATAAAACAGCGATCACCGCGAATATTTGAACATGTTCATTACGAAATATGAGGTGTGTGAACAAAACAATTAAGATTCAAATGTATTTATTAAAAGCAAGCGATAGAATAAACGTTGGCTATTGTTGGCGATTATCGGGTTCGTAGTCTCTTGGATTATCTGAAATTTAGAACATTTTTCAAATCACCGAATATTCAAGTATCTCACGAGTTGTTCTGACACGTGAAATTGGGAAATAGTTCCCAAGTGGTGGGCAGCGTTTGGTTGCCGTTGGTTGATCCCGCAGGTGCCGTAGTAGTCGACATTGTCCAGGTAGTTGGTTCTGAAGCAACACTTATTCATTTATTTCTGCAGACAAAACGGAAAATTGCTTACGGAAAGCGGCCTTGGTGCAGTAGATGACATCACCGGTAACGGTGGCCCCATTAGGCCATGGAGTGTACCTGAGCAACGATTGTTTTATCAGGTTTTTTGTTTCTGAATATCCGAAGAAATTCAAAAAGAGAAATAGGCAAACATTCCGACTAATTTGTCATTTGAACTCACGAGATTCTGTAACCCGTTGGGCATGCGATGCTCTTTTTCACGCGTGTGAGCTGTTTTCCAGTGAATTGATCGGTCATTTGGAATTCACAAAAGCCTGAGAATATACATTGCTAGCTGCCAAAGACTGTAATTCAGGGTCCCTTACTTGAGTCGAGCCAATCGTTCTTGACGCACGAAACCTGAAATGAAGCGTAATGAACAGTTTGGAGTAAATCGCCGCGTTTGCTAGAGGTTCAACTAAATAAAACTAATGGGCGATAGAGAGGCAACTGACATAGACGTCCTTCGGTCCGAAGTTGTATGGTCCAAAGGCGCCGTTTGACCAACTGCAAGAAATATTTGTATGTGGAGTTTTTGAAAATTAAAACGTTTAAATCAGACTGCAATCTTACCGCTCGCTGGTTTTGACTCCGTACTCGAAATTGTCGACCATATGAGCGATGTAAGCAGTGTTCATGGTAGCGACTGCAGGAGCTGCGAACGGCATCTACAATGGCAATGGTTAGGTTGAGATAAAGTCTGAGATCGAACTGACCACGATGAGTCCATAGCCCCAGCCGCATTTGATCTGATTCACCGTTCCCCAGTTGTTTCCACGAGTGTAGTTGGTGAGGCCGCTATCCTTCCATTCCGCGGGGATTTTGTCGTTGGGGATATTGGCCGGCCACGCGCTCTCTGGAGGAGTCACGGCAGCCCAGCCTGCAAGGAAGGAGATTCTACTGCTCCATGGGATCAGTGGGATGGGGCTTGAACCCAGTAGTCATCCGGAACCATCCGGAACCAAGCGGAAACCCCGGGGATCCAAGCCCATTTTCTCACCGGCATCGATGACGAAGAGGGCGCACAGAAGAGTGAGGAGAAGAGCCATCTCGAGGTGGAGGAAGATGCTCCCCTCCCTTCGGCCCTCCGTCTTATAGGACGTCGTTACTCATGGCATCAAAGGATTCGTGAATCAGGCAGTGCCAAATCAGTACTGGAATAATAGGATGTTTCTCGCAACAACTTCGGAAATGAAAAGTATGATTCAGGACGGCAAAATTGGCAGAAACGCCTCGCTTTCTTCGAGAAGTGTTGGGAAGGAAAACGAGAATACAGCATCAACGAACCAGATATTTGATAAATCTGTTGGCAATAAGAGATATGTCCGCACCATCCATGACAGAGAAGAGTTGATAGCAGACAAAGCATGAGATGATGTCAAGGATATTCGATTCTTCCATATTTTTTCTGCCGTAGTCCAGCAATATTTTTTGAACGGAATGATGTGAATTGATCTATCATACCTAAATGTTAGTGCTAAATTATGAAAAGAAGTGAAATTTCATAATAATATTTCACATTAATTTCTCGTATTTGCATACTTTTTTTGCACGAGTGCGTGCGTAAATTCTGTAATACTAATCGATCCTCTGTCATTCTCTCTTCATTCCCTCTGTTCTCCGTTCTGATGGGCGGTTCTTCGTTGCTCTCCCTCCTCCTTCTCGTCTCTCTCACTCTCAAGAATGGGAATGCTGAGTGCCAAATGTCTCGACGGTCTTCGGATAACGGAGAGTACGGTAAGTGGTTTCCTATCTCTTGCGAATACGATACTCATCTCCTGATCTACCCATTTTCAGTTCCCGATTCATGTCTCGACAACAAAGAAGCTCCGTATTGTCAATTCACGTGAACAATCTAAAATATTTTTTTTTTTCGAAAAGCTGCGCAGTGATATTATCCTATCGATTAATTTTCAAACAGTATTAATGAACTTATTGCGCAGGATGACGCACTATGATACGTACAATCCAAAAGGTTTCCCGAAAGTTTCGCGAACCTCCAATGCAACGTGCAGTGGTGCTGTATATCGCATGAAGAACGGATCGGTGAATATTGATTTTCTCATTTCCTTGGAGTTAGTCTGATTGTACGATTGTTCTCAACCAGGCTACTAAAACATAGCCCTATCATTAACTATGAGATATTACTTTCCTTACTGTTTCTCCAAATCGTCAAGGTTTGATTTGACTACCGTATTGCGTTTAGATATTCAATGATGTCTGTCGCTATGTTCCATGCAATAAACACGACCGTAGACGATGTGACCATAAGATCAAATGCTTGTGAGTTTCTAACTGTAATGTAACGATGATTCTGCATAGTTCTCGCTTTGAGTCACACACACTTCTCACTTCTTCACTTAAAGGGGGACAGGCACGAAGCGAGAGAGAGCCATCTTAGACAGAGGGTATATTGGGCGCGCCCTCTCTCTTATTGCCTGCACCGCAGGCTCACTTGGCACACAGCCAATTGATCATATCTCGGTTTGAACTCAAAGTAATAGTCTGGGAGTTTCGAAAGTGTATTCGGGTAACGACGACCCATCATCTCACGTCGAGAGCTCAGTTAGCCAGATATTCGTGCCTATACCCCTTTAATAAGTTAAACTGTACCGTGAGGCACGAGGAATTGTTAATTGTTAATATAGTGTTTTTAGCATATATTTCGCGCTAATAGTGAAAATTTCGCTTTCTTCTTGATCAGAATCTTGTTTGAATTAAAAACATACTTTTCACACACACACGGCACATTTCAGATGCACTGGCAATACATGCACCTCGAGAGAAGCTCGGATGTATATCGCTGCGTGGTTGCAAGGAGCGCCGCTGCAGCAGAAAAATGTGCCTCCTTTTCCAGAATGACCTTTCAAAAATATTTTCTGTATATCATTTACCCATTCAGTTTGCTCTCTACCGCTTTTCCATTTATTCAAAGAGTTGGTACAGCATAAAGTATTCTCCGGAAAACTATGCGGTGAGCAAGTTCTTGCGCGATCCTTTAATGGTCTGATTCCAGGCGGCGAACAAAAATTCCCGGTCCATCACTTTTAATCCACGGGTAAACTATTTTTGTTTATCACTTCTTTTGTTTCACTCAATCCGTGATAACCTCTGTTTATCTCGTACAGTATCGGCTTTATCGTGGGTAAGGGTATCGTGGGTAAGTGGCGTAGAAATGTACAACTGTTGAGAAACAGGAGCGTACGCTAGAGCGATACGAGACAGTTGTGAGAACAAACAACTAGCAATGAACAATGGAAAAACGAGCCGTCGACGAGACAAGAAGAGAAAGGGCAGAGGAAAGAACACAAATGGGAACAAAAGAGTAAACGATTGAAAATGGTACAAGGAAAGACAGGAAAGGGCAGAGGAATAGAGAGCGGGTGAACCCAAGTGAGAACAAATGAGCACACAAATGAAGATGGTACAAGGAACTACTAGGGGAGTGAGAGAGTCCCTCCCTGAGACTCTA
>LS594404.1:234780-253007 GCA_900490775.1 Pristionchus maxplancki
TCTCTTCTCTTCTCTTCTCCCCTTTCCTCTCCTTCTCTCGTTTACTCTAATACATTACTCGGGTGGGGGGCGGTCGTAGGTCGGGGCGGGGGGGGGGGATCTACGCCAGAAAAAGCCTAGAATGAAGAAACTATCGATTGGAAAAACCACTGCGTGTGGTGCAGCGATACTCAGGGAGAGATTTCGTAAATCACAGAAAGGCGCGAATTCGAATATGCTCGCCGATACCGTACTCGATAAACAACAAATTTATATTATTTATTTATATTTTATATTTTTATAATTTCCAGATTTTTGCGAAGCGCCCTCTCTTCGATCACCTCCGACAGATGGGTCTCGCACTCGCCTGCATCTTCCTTGTCACCACTGCATTCTACAAGAAACTCAAGGGATGGATCAAGGTAGAATCAGGGGTCACCGTCACTATTTCTTGGCCGTTTGTTGATACATTTGCTGTCAGCTGCGATTGATCTGCATAATTGCAATATTTTCACTAAATCAATTAAAATACAATTCAGAAGCTGAATGTGAAGAAGCGCAAAGCAGTGAGAGTAGTGAAGCCCCGACTCTCGAGAGAGGCAGCCGTCGAGGCTCCCGAGGATGCCAAGATTGAGGAGTATCTCAGGGTTAGAATTGTTGTTGCTGTTATCCCCAACAAAAAAACTAAACAAAAAAAAAACAAAAAAAAAACCTATCAGAGCGAGCACATACTCTTCGGTTGGTCTCGCCCGCAGCCGTTGCTCACTCCATTCGTCTGCTTTCCCAAGGGATTCGGAATCGATCAAGAGAAGATCAGCGAATGCGATGAGAAACCGGTGAGAAAACATAGAATTTGATATATTTCAAATTCGATTTTATTATTTTAATCAATAATTACTATTAATTAGCAGGTTCGTTGCAACCAGACGAAGGAGTATCTCATCATTCCTGCGTGAGATTTCCCCGTTCACGGATAGAAGAAAAGAACACTTTATTCGCAATGTGCCATAAAACTGATTCCATGAAACTTCCATCTTCATCTAACAGGAAATTTGCAATTCAGAACGTCCGGTCGGTAATCGATACTCAATTGCCTTCAATTCCAACAGAAAACATCTTTCTGACTCACCCGTCCCTCATCCCATTGCCTCTCGTTCATTTCTGCGCTCGTTCCGTGTCGTTTTCGTGCCCTTCCCTCCTCAGACGAGAG
Source organism: Pristionchus maxplancki (assembly GCA_900490775.1). Lineage (NCBI taxonomy): Eukaryota > Metazoa > Nematoda > Chromadorea > Rhabditida > Neodiplogasteridae > Pristionchus > Pristionchus maxplancki. The sequence continues at coordinate 235,970 of LS594404.1, forward strand.
ACCGCCAAAAAGCAGAGAACCCAGAGAAAATGAGCAAGAAAACAGCGTAGATAACGCGAGAAGACGAAGGAGAGAGTGTGGTGAATGGAGAGAGCGCAGAGAAGGAGTGTAGTGAAGTTTGTAGGGCAGAGGCACCTCTACTGCTTTACTCTCTCTTTTGCCTTTCTCGCTTTCCATTGACGAAGCAGATCGAACCGGAGTTTCTTGTAGTTTTCCGTGTGTGATCGTTCATTATCTCATCCCCAATCTCCAATTCGTCTCGTTTCTTTCCGAATCTCTCTTGCGATCTCAGCACTCGCTCTTTAATCGTACTCCGACTTAGAGTTCTACTTGATTCCGATGTAAACAGTCAACCTTCTGCGTGACTTTAGAATGTTTTTTCGGCATTTTTCAATTCAATCCAGGCATGGGCACCTCCCAGTCCACCCCTACTCCCGACTCCCGAATAGTCGAGACGGAGTACGGAAAGGTGCAGGGAAGGAGACTAATCAGTGAGGGTGACAAGCAAGTGGACGCCTTTCAGGTGAGATTTGATCCGTTTTCGATTTTGCCCTCTCTATTTCGCAAACTTTTTAGCGTAGACAGACCCTAGACAACAATTTTGAGCACGTCAGTCTGGGAATCATTCGTTGTTTGTCACTATCTCGGCAGATTTGTTGTTTGCCGGACAAAGTGCGAAAACTGAATGAGTTTCAGAAGAAAAATAGTCTTCTATGCTGTCGAGTGTTGTTTTCGAAATTTCGGCCATCTCACTAATTGAAAGCGAATGACTGACGTTTCAGGGAATCCCCTACGCGAAATCACCCGTCGGAGAACTACGATTCAAGGTGAGCCTTTCATCTTTCCAATCCGAATCAGTTAGGCCAAAAGGGCTTCCCAATTCCTTCTTCCTTCTTTCATTTCCTCTTGTTTTCTGTTTTCTGGAGATGATTAGGAATTCTCTCCATAACAATATGCATGACGGTTTATAAATAGCACAGCACAATATGCGATGTACGTAGGCGGATTCAATTTCCTGCAAGGAATACTTCAATTTCTAGCGCTGTTTGGCAGGAATAAAAGTATCGATGAAAATGGTAACTATAATACTTCATTCAGAAACCGCAACCTCCCGACAGATGGGATGACATCTACGACGCTAGAAAATGGGGACCACGAGCGGTGCAGAAGGATGTGTTCACTTTCGGGCTGTGGAAGGTTCGAGGCTTTCCGAGCTATTCTTTCTCTTCAGTCACATAGTCTCTTCTCGATTCCCTCCAGCATCCTACTGAAAAAGAGCAATATCCGCTTTCACATTCAAGCCGAATTTCACCTGCCCCTCTATCTCTTTGGCCTTTTTTGCGTATCAGAAATATCTCGGGGAGATTGAGTCACCTAGCAATCTGCCCATTCCAACCCTTTCTTCTGAATCACCGGAATGTGCGGGAAAAACAGAAGGAAATGGCAAAAACTGGGAATAATTAATGAATTTCCACGGAAACAGGGAAAATCATGTGAAAAATGTAAAGAAATTTTAAGATGGGCCCTCGAAGCGAGGACTGCTTGCGGCTGAATATCTTCGCACCTTGTTGGGAGCCGCCCGAGGGAGGTCAGAGATGAGATTGGCGAAAGAAATCACAATTCGAAGATCACAGATCAAAGATCAAAGATCAGCGATTAAAAAGCCTTTCTCAGGCTTCGCCGTGATGGTGTTCGTGCACGGCGGAGGATTCGCGATGGGAGGATCAAATGTGTATGGGGACAGGAGCATCTGCGAGACATTGGTGAGGTCAGGGGAAGTAATGATTTCTTTCCGAAGGATATGCTAGAGTAGCAGCGAAATTGCGGTACAGTCAATGAATTTGTGCGAGCTGTGATACATATTCGCATCGTTATTCGGTAAGTTGTTTTTGCATTTTCAGTGCCTGAAAGACGTGATCGTCGTCACGATTCAGTATCGACTCGGGTATCTCGGATTCTGGACGACTGGTGAGTTCCACTATCTTACCTGCTACTCTAGATGAACTTTCGCATGAGCGAAAAGGTAAAGAGCGCCTGAGAGTTCAAAGACAGTTGAAAGATCAAAGATCATCCCTCTCAGGCGACGATGCGTGCCCTTCTAACCTCGGACTGTGGGACCAAACAGCGGCCTTGCAATGGATTCAATCGAATATCGGAGCGTTTGGGGGAAATAAAGTGAGCCATTTCGAATTCCACACGATATGCTTCACAACGTATTCAAACCATTGCGATTGAACAATTTTGTAATAGTTCCTCGCTTGGCAATCGATCAATTCACAAAAAATACCTCCAGAACAACGTGACTGTGATGGGCCAGAGCGCGGGAGGCGTCAGCGTGGATCTGCTCGCGTTGAGTCCATACTCAGCAGGTTAGTACTATTGATTTGAAAAGGGTCGTGCTAATAATTTATAAGTGCAGGCCTCTTCCACAAAGTGATCCCGATGGGCGGCAATGCGACAGCGAAAGTGAGTTCTTTGACATAAACGACGTTTTATTCAGATGATAAGTAGCTACAACTCTGATCTTTGAACTCTCTTCCAGTGGGCCTTCGCTCCGTCAATGCAGAAAGTGTGCGAGCGACGGGCGAGGAAGATGAAGATCCAGGAGTGGACGGATAATAAAGATGTCAGTTGATCTTTGATCTTTCCCTTGAAAACTCTGATCCTTCTTCAGCTCATCGAGCAACTGCGTGCTTTGCCCGCTTCCGCCTTCGAGATCAGCATGTTCGGTGCGGAGTTGATTGATGGAGCGGATTTAGGTTAGTTGAAGTACAGATCAAAGATCAATCTTCAATTCTCACATTTCGAAAATCAAATTCATATAATCACTTCAGAATGCACCCCAGTCATCGACGGGGACTTCCTTCCTGTGCCCGTGGACGAATTGAGGAAGATCGCCGCCCCGAAACCGATGATGACGGGCGTCGCGAAGCTGGAGGCACTCATGTTCCGTTAGTATTTACCATTCTAAAATAGCGGAAAATCAGATATTTTTTATTGCAAAAGCTCTCAAAGACACATTGTAAATCTGAATAACTTTTGATATATGTGCCGGCCATGAAACATAATTGAGACAATTGTCTCATTCAATTCATCACTTACTTTTTCAGTGTTGATGGTAAAGAAGACGCCTGGGAAGGTGCGCAAGGCAGCGACGAAGGCGGTGCCAGAGCACGTGCCGAATCGAGAGGAGGAAATCGTGAGTGCATCGTAATTATTAATTAACAACAATAACAACAACAACAACAACAACAACAACAATAACAAAGATTATTGCATTGAGCATGTCAGGAGAATCTCATCCGCGAGTACATCGACCTCGACACGGCCAAGGGCAAGAAAGCCATTCATCGGGCACTTCATGAGGTGACTTTCGAAAATAATGACTTGTACCCCATTATTACCTCTCTGGACCTCGAGCTGGATGCAAATACGAAGATTATAGAAAAGTTCAATCGCAGGTGCACTCCGACTTCGCCACAAACTCAGCTACACTGAAGATGATCAAGGACACCCTGGCGGCGCATCCTGGTTAGAGATATTTTTTGTTCAGAGATATAATAGCAAGACTATCGTTTACCTCTATCTATTTGTCACTATTGTACCGCACGTGAAACATAACCAAAAAGAGAATTGATGAAATATATATGGGGTATTTCCAGAGAACCCGGTGTACAGCTACGTCTTCTCTTACCTCAACCCGAAGAGCTACGGTCCGCTGCGATGGTATCTCTCTGTCGTTGGTGAGCTACCACTTTTGATTAGGGATGGCTTCGCAAGAAATCGTATCTTCACTTCGCGTGCTCTATCACCGGTCAGAGAGGCGAGAGAGCGTGCAGATTTAAGAGAGTCGTTTCTTGCTAAGCCATCCCTACTTGTGATACCACTTTTCGATCTGGACACATCACGTACCTCTTCGAGCCTTGTGAAATCCGTCTAATGTATTCTAGAATTTCGCTAGCTAAACCGTAATAACAATAGATTAATAAATTGTTATTATTCCATTATTCCAGAAGCGACCCACGGCATGGAACTGCCCTATCTCTTCGGCAAATCGCTCATGCTCAAGTTCGATTTCAATGAGAGCGACAGGGAAATGTGCGACATCTTCTCCAGTGCTTTCACCAATTTCGCCAAATACGGGTGAGTATTGTAATTTTGAAGATGAAAGTTCTCAGAATCATCAATTCACTCAACACTGCTCTTATCGTCCATTCGCGAAACATACCTGAACTGAGCTGAAGTCAATGCTCACAGGAATCCAAACGGGCCGGTCTCCTCTTCCTCTTCTCTACCAGTTGAGTGGGAACGGGCGATTCTCCAACACACGGAACGACACTACATGTTCGATAAGGAATTCAGGAACGAGGAGAGCTACTTCAATGTTAGTTTTGTTCTCACTTCTAGGGGGTGTGTAAATTCCCCCGATCTCTCTATCTTTCTCCTTCTGACTAGGTATGTATGCCTTGGCAAGAGATGACTCTCTTCATTCTGCACGCTCTCTCGCCTCTCTAACTGGTGAGAGAGCACTCGAAATCAAGAGACGATATCTTGCGAAGCCATCCCTACTTCTGACCACCGAGAGAGCATTGCGAAATGAGAGAAATCGGGAAATTTTACCACTACATCCCGTCGGAATCCAATCCCTATTCCCGGCTTCAATCCTGTTTCAAGTACAAGATTCATTTCAGGGTCGACCGAGCAAGTTGTTGCAACTACGAGAGGCAACGCTTGAAGCTCCCAAGATCTGAGAAGATCTTAATCGATAAATATTTTTCTGCTATCTTTTTATCATTGATCTGATCGCAACAATCGTTGCAATGGGCGTTAGACTGCTCGAGATTTTCAATGTGAGCCGTTGCGTCATCCTTATTCTTCTCTTATGTTTATCGCCTCCTCACTTCGGATGTTTTGACTGCGACAGATCGTTTTGACTCATCTCGTAGCATCCCTTCTTTCCTTCGGTTTTCTTTGTTCCGCTTTACTACCCACTCCGAGTGCGTCAATGGCTTTTTCTAACCCCAAAAGTGAACGATGTGACTTCGTTCTCCCATCTTTTCTCCTCTTTGCACTCGCCCTACTTTGATTGATTTCAAGAGCGATTTCTTTGCTGTTTTATTTCCCAATCAGGACCGAATTTAGCAAACGTTAGCGTGAATGATGAGTCAATACGACATGTGGCATCTAGATGCGAGTCCAAGCATTGCAAAAGGCCAAGTCGTGAGTCATTGTGAGACATCATTGAAGTCGAAGAGAGGCAGAGGGAACTAGAGGCCGCGTGAAGTGTGGGAGAGAGTGAGAGAGGAGCGCTTTTGCGCCTGCACGCTCGTTCCATACGAACTTAATCTGTTCGGTCGGATCATTCGCCCGATCGTAAAGAATCCGATCACCCTATATAAAGGGCGACTTTTGGAGAAATAATTTATTTCTCTCTCTTTTTTCTCCCAGCTCGACGGTCCACTCTCTCTGCATGAAATCGCTATTAATCGTAATCTCCTATAATCTCTTTCGAATCGATCTGTTGTTCTAGGTCTATTTTGTGGGAGTTCTTATTTATCTAAAAAAACGCTTTCTTCATCAGTCTCTTTTGTCTATTTCGTCCCATCTCATCTACCACATCAATTGAGCCACCCGTGGCTAAAATATCCCGAGATAATTGCCTCATAGATCGATCCATTCCACTCAAATGGAAGTGAAAGCCGAAAGGGTGGGCGGGATAATTGACAGTGAGAGTAAGTCCACTCTCATAACCTTCAGAACAAGCACTTTCCTTTCAAAATGGACTGGCATTAGAAAGTGCTCGCTTCCCTCTCAGATTTCTCTTCCAGATTTACCCAGTGACAAATCACCCCCATCCCTCGGGTGCCTCTATCAATATCTCTGCGGCAGCTGTTCAGTTTTGCGGGTTATCCGCTCCTCTCGGTCAATTGATTGGTCTGCGGCGCAGCTTTATCTCTTTTCGTGATCAGTCGATTCTTCAATCCAATTTCATCCCACTCAGTAGCACGTGCAAAGTGTCAAACTTTCTGCCAAAAACCAGACGGGATGTCACCACGCCTTTGGCTTCCCCCACTCTCCGAGCCTTGGCCAGGTGTTGGCAATACGGCACGCCCCTCTCTTTTCTCTCTCTCGTTTCGAATGATCTCTCGCCGGTCAGACAGACGAGAGAGTGTGCGAATTGAGGATAGACTCACGCCGAATTGATAACAGCGGAAAACGTAAATACTCTCATTTCATCCATCACAGCCTCCGCCTATTTCTAGTTGCCCCTCAGGCGTTGAGACAGATTGGGGGGAGGAGGGTTGCGACAACCGACTGACATGCAACGGAATTAGAATAGCGGGTCAAGACAGATCTCCTTTCATCTTTATCCCCCCTCCCCGATAACTATTCAAGGCATAATATCTGTACTCTCGCTCTCCCGCAGTTCTATCCTCTCTCGCGCTCCAATTTTCAGTTATCTCATTTACGCGCATCCGAGTCGTTCATCAATATTTTTCGTGACTGATTTTTTTGTGACTTCTTCCTTCCCGGTCTTCCGCAATGTGATTTTTTGCAGTTCAATGGCCTTAGCTGGAAAATCGTCAATGCCGCAGGATGCTAATTCAGAAGGTGAGTGCGTCAAATTTGTCGAAATGTTAGAATAAGGGAATGAACGATCGGAGAAACGATGGTTTCTAGATGAGGACATCTTCACGTTGGCAAGAATGGATAAACTGTCGAAGGAGGCGATCGCAACGCTTCAATCGTATTGCTTCGGGTGAGTTCTTAGATGATAGTGATTGGAAAAATGTTTTCGAAAATGTTATTCAGTGAGAACGAGGAGGCAAACGATGTCATGGTCAATCTCATGAAGTTGTATAGACGGCGAATGGCCAAAAACGTGAGTGACAAGCCTTCGGTTTCATGCAATCAGTTCACCCTTTCCAGCGAAACTAATATTGAATCAATTGAGATAGTCAGGTCTGTGTTATTATCAACAAAAATGAGCAACAAAACGTATTTCAGAAAGAGCTCAAAGAGAAGCAAGCTGTGAAGAATACTGAAAAGAGTGTGCAAGTGAGAATAGTAAAATGCTCGGAGTAAAATGCTAATTATTTAAAATTGTAGATTATCGATAACGATCATGCAGCTTCTGCTGAAGAGTACCAACCTGTCGACCAAAGGTGAGACTGACTCATTTCTTTTCATATTAAACTGTCCACTTACTTGAATGAAAAATACCTGACTTCAGACCTATCGAGCCAGCAGTGGTCGTTGTTCATCAGTATTTACAAGATCCTGTTGACCCGCCACCGCCAGAGATGTGAGCCTTTGATTTCGTGGCAAGGGGTAAACCATCATTTGCAGCAAGGAAGAAGAGTTCGAGGAGTCGGAGGCAGCAGCTACGGCAGTTGAAGAAGCTTCGGCCGTTCCATCAATCGCGTCGTCGCTTCAGTCGTTTGTGCAGCGGAGACCAATGTTTGTTTTCTTTTTCTGATCTTATCTCTTTACCTTGAAATGCATTGTAGTTGGGGGAATAGAGTTATTATCGAGGATCCTTTCAGCAAATCCGAACCCCCACCATCCATCAGTCCGCCTCCGGTCCATTTCGAGCAGCGAGATGAACCGTAAGATCTATTTGATTTAAATTTTAATTTTAGAATTATTTACATCAAAACAATACTAGATATTCAGATTCGATTCTGCTATTCTTGAACCACCTCCGCAGCCCTTGGAGCAAGCCGAGGCACCACCTCAGGAAACTCTGGACCCATATGAAGTGTGAGTCGGCGCGTAAATTTTGAGCCGAACAGTGGATTCTTTCCAGGAAGGTCTTTGCCAAAGCTCTCGAGGGACTCAACTATAGGATCGACCAAGTAAATGAGGTCAAACAGTGAGTTTCGATGCTAAATTGTTTTCAAGACGAAAATTATCCAGACGCGCTAAAGAACTCAATTTGATCTCGGAGTTTTTCTTCATCAAAGAATATCGATTAGAGGATCCCAGGTGAATGATTTACTACTTTTATGACGTTTGCTCAGTTTATTAATTTGATTTTGCAGCCCTCATTACACCACATCTCTGTTCGTCGAGCATTTAGAGGAAGTCATGGGACTCATTGACAGAACTGAGAGGTAGAATTCGTATTCTCTAATTAGAAATGGCAGATAAATTCCAGGGAATTCGGAAACTTCTCTCATCCATCAATCGGCTCTTTGGTAGATCGCTTGAAAACATTGAAGGATAAAGTAATCAGGTTTGTCTTCTTTTTTACTTGAAAATTATTATGTATAATTTAGTATCAAAGACTGGGCAGTGGAGAAGATCAAGGCTCGTCGAGCGGAAAATCGGCAGAAACAAGCAAGAAAAGCTCAGAAAAGAGCTGCAAGGTGAATTCCGTCAACCAATATCCTCAGTTTTTGACAATAAACCTCATAATACGAGTACTATTCAGACGATCTCATCTACCTGATTCTACCCCTGATCACACTCCAGCTAAGCAATTGAGAAAAACCTCGCACAGGTGAGCTGTAGCTAAAATTCCCGTAAAGAATGAGTTTCAGGACCCCATCAGAAACAATAATCGACGCGAATCCTCACCGCACAAGTAGTCAGTTTTGTGCAGCAAACAATTTCGAAGATTCAACTTTGCAGCAGCTGCAGCTACGTGGTTCTGCGCCTTCTGCCATTCAGGGCACCCTTCGGAGAGATGTCACGTATTCTCCACGATTGAGCAGAGGCAGGATGAGATGAATTCTCAAAACCTGTGAGTTCAAAATGGGTCAATTGGAGGAAATTCACATTGTATGTCAGGTGCTGCCACTGTCTCCGACCGAGAGATCATCCTGCACGCTCATGTCCGTGTTATGACAGAAAGTGCTCGGTTAGTTGAATACTTTAATGACCGAAACTCGAGATATTCTCATTTACAGCACTGCAATAAACACAGAAGTCACGTGGCGCTGTGCAAAAATTTGGATAAGCCGCCATGGAGGGAGAAACAGCCTTATGTTTCATTTTTCACCGACGAAGATTTGCTTGTTCTGCGGCCTAAACCAGTAGAAAACATAGACATTTCTTTGTCAGCGCCTGTTTGCGAAAAAGTAGTGAAAGAAGAGCCTCCGTCTGGACCTGACAATTTTTGATGTTTTGTTTTATTTTTTGCGCCCGATAAATGCATTATATTTTCTAAATGTTATCTTTCTGGTAGGTAAAACTGGCACGAAGTGACCGCTCGCTCTACCTCTTTATCGGCAAATCGGCTTAGTGACAGAGAGCACAAATAAACACCCTGGAAGTGACCGTGAATTGGAATACTAGATATGGAATGGGGAGAGTCTCTACAACCAATTCAATCGCTTTGTCACTTATTCATCATTTCATTCTCTGACGCTTGTGCTGTTTGGGGGATCTCGTACTTCATGCAAGTATCAAGGAATAATATGAAAATAGGGGGTATCATCGTGATAAAATGGTAGGGGTAGTACAATAATTTGAACTATTTTGACAATGTGGTACCCCCTATTATTGAATAGTAGTAATTTATTTAATAAGTGGAGACCCCCCAAACAGCACAAGCGCCCATTCTCTTAATGAATGATTGCTTCATTGCTCTTCTCGACACTTGCTACTCCTGTGATGCCCTTTTTTTTATCTTAACTAGTGCTCTAAGGACACTCGCATTTCGCTCTACCTCTTTCCTTTCCCGTCTGTCAAAATCACCATCACAACTCCTCGCATCTCTTCCACTCTTACTCATTTCTCTCGCCTCTCTCTTTTCGCCTATAGCAACATAATTCTCCTTTTGTCTCTTCCTTTCTTTTCTCCCCAAATCGATCAGCTCACGTATCTTTTACACCTTTGCTCGCATGTGACGCACTCCGAAACTATATTTGCAGCCATTCGTCAGTCCAATCGAGCCTCCAGCGCTTATCAGTAATTACAATCAGCGAAGAGAGGGAATAGAGAGGGAAGAGATAGAGAGCGATCATCACCCGATCAATTCCCCTCAAGGCTCTCCCCTCTTCTATTGACGCGCAGCAGCTTGCTTAGCCAGTTCTCGACAGTTCCGTTGCTTATTTTCTTGCCGTCGCACACCATTTGTTGCGAAATTGCATGAATAACTGTAGTTCTGAGTAGTTTGATTACTCGATTTCTCACGCTGGAATGTTCTACATTCTCTCACTATCATTCTTCGCGATTCGCGTCTTTTTACGATCGCTCTCGCCCCAACATTTGCTCGTCCTTCTGAATCATGCCATGGCGGGTATCAAACAATGTCTTTCTTTTTATAAATACGCATTGTTTCGTTGCCTACCTCAAAGTAATACTTTTACGAAGTTAAAGTAATTCAGATAAATGACCGATAAAAGCGATACTGAGAAACGGCGGCATTCTGATATGGATGGTGGGTAGATTAACCTTTCTACTCTTTGAAAATGGAGTTTCATTGCAGATATTCCACCGAGCTATCAGTTTTTCAAGTACGCTCAACTAGCGAGGAGACCCGTTGAAGCAATGGAAGAAATTCGATCACTTATTTGGAAATGGTGAGTGTTTTCACTGCGGTTTATGTATTGCAATTGCGTGTCAGGTCTGAAATATTGTCATCCATTCAAATCTTTCAGTAAACATCGACAGGCGAGTGATGTCCTCTATCAGTTCATGAAATATTATGATAGTCAGATGATTAAAGAGGTGCGTTTGTCTATTACAATGTGGTGCAGTGTACACGAACACCAATAACTGTTTGGCATTGCCAGTGAAAAAGATGTTTCAGAAGGAGTACAATGAGATGATGGAACAGGCAAAGAAAAACGAGAAGAATGAATCAAGTAATCAAACTGCTGCTGCTTCGGATCAATCGAAGGTACTTTTTAGAAAGAACTCATGATTCACAGTTCGAGCTGGCGTAATAGGCATAGAGATCGATCCATGACCGATTATTTGCTTCTTTTAAGGCGGCGTCAAAATCAGACGGTGCAACAAATAGCCAACCAAGCAAGAATCACGGTGACGACAACGACGTTCAGTTTGTGATGGAGCAACGTAGTCAGATTTTGCGAGAGATGAACGATCAGGCCAGCGGAATCGAGCATAGTGAGGTATCTCTCCGTCTCTCAACGCATTAACACTCATCGATCACTTCAGATGGAGGCCTCAGAAGAGGTTGAAGAGGGTGAACTAAAGGATGATAATGAGACTCGAGACGCAGAAGTCAACAATCCTTCACCTTTCAACGAACAAACCCGACCTCCCACTCAGCCACCGACTCCTGTCGTGCCTATCGTTCAACACATTACACCATTGCCTGCCAATCAATCAGCCGAGAAAATTATTAGAGTGTGAGGTTGCCTCGATGAATTATAAACTGAAACAGTCTTTACAGCAAGCAAGAGACTCCTGCACCTCCTGATGTCGCAGCTCGTGCAACGGCTATTCCTATCCCTGCTCCTCAAGCAATGTCGATGGGACCTCCAAGAGGAATATTGAAGAAAGTGTGAGTGACAACGAGTCTTTTGAATTCATGATCCAATTCCAGAAAAGTGGAATCAATTGAAACTTCCAATCACTCTTCCCGTAGTGTGCAAGAGTCGATTTCCTCGTGAGTTTCTCGCTACTTTGAGGTGTAAGACCTTGCGGTAATGGAAATCCATCTATTCAGGCGAACTTCAACAATCGCTGTAGCGGATGAGCCTCTGACTACTATCGTAACGGAGGAGACTCGAAAGACCGTGAGTTCCACCGCATCAGATTGAGAAGTTTGAAGTTGGGTTCAGGAGAGATCGGCTGCTGCTGTGATTTCGAAAATGCCAGCAGCCCTGACGCCCTTGCAAAGACAGCGCCCGAAGCAAAGATTCGTTGGTGATGCGCCAATTCAGCAGCGTCCTCAACAGCCCGTGCAACTGGTGCCTGCAAAAGCAAAAATCGAGCAGCAGAGGACATCACTCTCAACAATTCCGAAGCAAACAGTACAGCAACAACAGCAGCAACAACAACAACAACAACAACAACAGCAACCACAGCTACAGCATTCTGCGGCTGCTGTGCCAATAAATCCTCTACCACGAATGCAGCTGCAGCAATCTGCCGCTAATTCAGAACTGACACGGTCCCAACCTCAACAGCCAATGAAGAATGAGATCACTCCTCCTCACCCACCGATTCCACAGGACCCCGTGCAAGTGTAAGCGAAGTTGCCACAACATCTCTGATTAGTTTAATTCTAGAGCGATACTTTCGAACAATCTGATTGGACTAAACCAGCAAGTTGACTACGTGAACAAAATCAAAGAGTGAGCTAATTTTATTTTCTGATTATCATAAAGATAATAATTCAGACTCGCACAAGCCCAGAATCTATCGTCGGAGTATCTCTACATTACTGTTGATCAATTTGCTGATCCTGGGTACAGTTATTCGAAGGCTTCAAATTTGAAATTCCATTTCAGAGAGACATTTACTCTGAAGTACTTCAGGAAACTGAAGCACTATCTGCTAAGTATTGTGGATAAAACTGATGAGTGAGCTATAGTGAAGATACTAGCGGCTCATGGGAACATTTTCAGGGAACTGGGCCTCTTCAACCAACCATCCGTCGCTCCCCTGCAGTTAACACTACGAGCGGTGAAAACGGAAGTCGAGGGGTTTGTTTACCGATATGAGTGATCAATAACGTTGTTTTGCAGCATTTTTGAGCGCGTGAAGGGCGCAATTGAAGTGCATCGAGTGAAGAAAATGGCCGGGTACGCGCAGCGAGTGGCTGCTGCTCGGGCTGCAAAGATCAATGCTGCAGCAGCTTCCAGGCGGGTTTTGGATGAACTAAAAGTATTGAGCGCATGTTTTCCAGCCAGACACAGCCTTTGGATGAGTCGCCTACGAAACGATCGCAGGCGTACTATTCTGAAGCAGGGGAATGGGTAGCACCTCCTTCAGCTAAACGAAAGCGAAAGACGTTGCTAGAGTGAGTTTTCAAAAATATTATGTGTCAAACACAAACACACAATTTCAGGAACCCATCCGTCTTGCCTGATTCCACTGACAATGAGCAGCCATGCTCAAGTGGTCGGTTAGGTAAGCTCCAACCACGAGGTCACTTATGAAAGAAATTGCAGCTCCTGCAGCATCCGCAGCAGTCTTCGGCACCTGCGCTTTCTGCAACGCTGCGCATGATCCGATAAAATGTCCAGTGTACGCGACGCATGAGCAGAGGGAGAAGAGGAGGGCCGAGCTGAAACTGTGAGTTCACATCATTTTCGAAAATGCCAATCGATTATTCCAGGTGCTTCTACTGTCTCGCTCCGTTCTCTTTCATTCATCACAGGAGGTGCGCGCGCCGCGGAAAGTTGTGCTCGGTGAGCCATCTAAATGCGAAATTTCTTTCCATTTTTTTCCATCCATTTTTTCTAGCACTGCAACGGCCACGCGAGCCACACCGCCCTGTGCAAATGGCTGCATAAACCGCCTAGAAAGGATCGACTGCCTCACTCGAACCCATTCCTGACGAGAAGAGAAGGAAGACTGGAGGAAGAAAGTGATTGCAGTGCAGAGTTCTCCCCCATTGCAGCACCAATTTATGAAGAGGAAGTGCGAACTGCTGGGGATGAAGAGACGATTGCGTCATAAATATAATTTGGTTATTTATGTTTTAGGTTAGAATTGAGCTAACTTTTTTAGTATTATCATTTTTATATTTCTTTGATCGCTCTATTTGACAGTTGTGCTTTTATATTTCAGGGAATCAGACTTGCACGAAGCACGAAACCTGTAGATGATTTAGCTAATTGTTCGCCTGCGCCTGTTTGTGAAAAAGTAGTGAAAGAAGAACAACCTCCTTCCGTGCATGACAATTTTTGATTAGTTTTCATTGATATTTATCGATAAATGCGTCCAAATTGTCAATGAATGAAGAAGTCAAGGTTTATTTCCGCGACAATCTCAGCAAAACAAATCAGCAAGTTGACATCTTTCTCCCTTCCTCATCCATGATTCCATGATTTAACTTCACTTTTACTATCTCTATCCCTTATTCTCTCTTCCATCACTCGCTCATTAACACTCAGGCAATGTTCGCACTCGCAACTTGACCGACTCCTTTCACATCCTACTCTCATCCTTGTCTCTCTGGTCGCTCTCAATGCTCTCCATTGGCGATCATGCGCTTTTTTCTAGGTGATCTACCTTTTCTTTCCTGCACACATTGAAACTTCCAAGAATATGTCGCTAACATTCGAATAGGTTCGCGCACAGTTATCAGCAATTAAATTTTATGAGCTGACAAGAGAGAGAGAAAGAGAGAGAGAGAGAGCTGGAGAGTGATTATCATTGCTGGCTCTGTTCGGATTTGGGGGACCCATGACGATATGGTGGACCCATGGAGACCAATGACAATATGGGGGACCCATGACCCACCTGACAATATGGGGACCCATGTCATTTTTTGGGTTTTCATTTTCTCTTTGTCTTTTTGCTCCACTGCATTGTTATTTTAACCCATTGATTTCATCGTCCAACTCCAATAAGTTCCCCACGTCTATGCCTTACTTTACTAGTACATCTATTCATGCACGAAGACTCACCTTGTCTAGATGGGTAAAAACTACTATGAGCCCAACTCCTAGATTTACCACACCCAGAGCTAGAACCTCACCAATAGCCCGCACGACCCATAGAGTACGTACCATACGAACAACACTAAAGGTCCGTCCCACACCTAGAATTAGAGTTAGAACCACCAGAAAAATGAAAGCCAGGCTATGTATAAACAATATTAAGTAAACGCATTAACACTAGGGTTGACAATTCAATGATTCAAGGAAGGGGGAAGAAAGCGAGATGCAAATTGGCCTATTATTCCTTTCGGAAGGATTGGAGAGAGCGGTCATCCTTGAGGAAGGATGAGAGAGAGGGCCATACTCCCGGAAGGATGCAAATGCGGATTGATGGAGGAGAACACACAGATGGAGGAGGGGATTGAGGAAGGATGAGAGAGAGGGCCATACTCCCGGAAGGATGCAAATGCGGATTGATGGAGGAGAACACAAAGATGGAGGAGGGGATTTCGCTCATCCACTCCTCTCTCCCTCTCGATCATTGCGGAATGATTTGCATCCTTCCGGAAGGATGGCCCTCTCTCTCATCCTTCCTCAAGGATTCGAGCGATTTGCACCCTTTTGTGAAAGGAGAGGAAGGCCTTCCACAGCAGTCCGATTTGCAGTTTGTGTGGACCGCGGTGCAACAATTTCGCATGTGTGCATTTTACGGTTTCACAACTACGGCCTTCATTTTAAATGATTTCCTCGCGCCTTTTAGATTAACATTGCTATTTAAAGAAGCCGTCCCACGAGTTTTTTCGTGGACAATCTGGAAGCGTAGCAATGTTTATCACTTGAATCCTAGTGCAAATCCAAAATTTGAAGTCAATAGCTCAACTTTGAAGCGAGCTAGGCGCGCGCAAAGTTTTCCGATAATGCAGGGAAAATCAAGATGCGCGGTGCAAAGGGAAGGGGGGAGAGGGAGAAGGGAAGGAAGAGGGGAGGAGGGAGCACTCTGTTTGTCTGACTCTCTCGCTCTCTCACCCTCTTCCTTACGGTATTTTCATTGATTCTGCACGTCAGTCGTTGTGGGAGCCCACATTTTCACCTCGTGGGACTCCTTCTTTAACTTACTCTACAATGCTTTTAGTGCATCACCAATGATCCTGTGACAGAAATAAAGTCAGAAATAGACTGTAAATGTGAAATCACAGTTACCGATACCCCATGTTTGCAGCGATCTTGCGCCCGTTTGAGAGTAATTCAAGCAAATCCCGACGACAGATCGACGCCGTAGGGTCTAGGCAACGAAATTAACACAGAAACAGCATAACTTTACGTCGGAATAGCATCATATTTTTTAAAATGTAAAAATACGTTGAAATTTGACCACACCACGATATTTCGATTTTTACTAAATCTCCCAATATTCTCACCACCATTGGTTTCAGACTGCTGTGCCTTCCTCTCATCATTGAATTGTCAACCCTAATTAACACATAAACACTATTACACGCAAAGGGCCACAAAATGAGGACATTTTTACGCTAGCAAAGATAGAGACCGCAAGCTCCGCCCACTTTGTGTGAAGGGAGAATGGGCGAAAACCTGCGCAGGGGCTAGACTATGCGAATTCTAAACCGATCTTGATGCGGTAAAGAAGATTCTGTAGCTATCCCAATTCTTCACAACTGGCCCGAGACGCATCTTGATCGGACTATTTTGAGTAGGTCAAAAATAATAAAACGAGCTCCACAATAGCCGTTTTACCAGTTTCTAGGCATCGGACACAGATGCCTCTCTCGCAAGTTGTTCCCTCTATTTTTTGTGGATTTTTAGTGAAAAAAGATCAACGATTAGACGTTAAACTAAATAGTCTATCGTGTTTGAAGTTTTCCGCAGTTACTCCCGTTAGCAGCGCGATCACTCTCTGACCCCCGATCGCTCGTCCCTCCTTCCCTCTCCCTCCCTCCCTCTCCGCCCGCTGTTTCTAACCCGTCGTGACTAGCGCGCACGCGGGAGCGGCCTCACCTCGCTCCCCTCTCCAACCGTCGCACAGCTCACAGCTCGACTGGCGGAAGCTATGGCCTTTTAAGAGACCTTCTCCATAAGAATTCACCATGGGGCGGACATTGTACTAGCAAACGGTTCCAGCCCTCCGTGCTGTCATCATAGAAAGTGGTCAAGGCCTTGTTTACAAAATCGATAAATTTGGAGTCCCGCGACGCGTACGTCAGGTGCGCGCGAAATTCGAAACCTCGATTTTCATAACTTCTCACCCGAACAAGTTAGACTCGAAATTCTTTTTGCGTTATGTTTGATATATGTAGTTAGCTTCCACGCTGGCCGCCGAGGGCACCTACCAGTAGGGGTAGTAACTACATAAGCCGCCTTATGTAGTTAGCTTCCACGCTGGCCGCCGAGGGCACCTACCAGTAGGGGTAGTAACTACATAAGCCGCCTTATGTAGTTAGCTTCCACGCTGGCCGCCGAGGGCACCTACCAGTAGGGGTAGTAACTAC
>LS594418.1:7441-40153 GCA_900490775.1 Pristionchus maxplancki
CTAGTTTCTATTGTCGTTCGATCTTGACATAGATTTTCTAGTGATGAGACTAAGAATCGTAGCTCCCATCTAGCTCGTTCTTGTCTAGAGGCTTGCAAGCGAGGACGCTTGCTTGCCGAAAAAGGGGGACGTTATGGGTATGTATAGATTGGCCCATGATCCACGAGGATCCCGTGATTTATTGTCCAATCTTTACTCCCCACTATCTTAGACAGCTAGAGATTACACACCATCTGTTCCTTCTGACCACACCCGCCTTCCTAGCGGCTGTCGGCTATCTCTAGACCAGTCTCGCTAGTACCACCATGAGATAAAGACGCTTCTCCCCTAGTCTCGTATCGCCACAACACCACAGTCCCAGATACACTAATCATATGTGTATAAAGTATCGAGTTCGATTGACTTTCTCTAAAAATTATCAAATCTTTTAATCAAATTTTTTAAATTTACCCTGCAACTTTTGTGCATTTTAAGTTTAATTAGTGGCTTCATTTTTTGGCTTGCATACGCGTAAACTGCTGTTTTCATGGTTTGAGATGCCTGAAATGAGCAAATAAATAAAAAAATGGAATAAACAAAAAACTGACCAATCTCAGATCGAACACCGACTTTTCAGCGTATTCTAAAATCATCCATTGGTGCTCTCTGGGGAGCATTTCAAACGGGGAGAAATCAGTTCTCTCTCTTTCTTGATCTGAGGTTCTTCGTCGTTTCGGCATTTGCGGATTTTGCATGTCAATAAGGCGTTTCGACTGACGAGAGGCGTCCATTTGTTCCACTCTAAATCGATAAACTCTAAATGTAAATATGAAAACGGTATCGGAACAATCGCAGCTCGGGTACGCTTGAATACAAAATAAGACATTGCGAAAGGAATAAAAAATGCGACGCTTAGTTTAGCGAATGATTATTGGAAAGTGGGGCATTGCCAGAGGGTTGATTTTGATGGAAATTTTTTGACTCAAGTTTTGAAAAAAGTGTCCGCAGCCTAGCGAAGCATTTTCAAGAATTTAAAAGTTAATGAGCGCACATTCAACATTTTCCATGTCATCTTACCATTTTTACACTGAGATCGTGCCATTTTGCAAATTCTCTTCAGCAAGGGAGCGGGGGCGGCAGTGAAACGGTAAACAAGGTTCAACCCTACTCACTCGCCGGTCAGACAGCGCGAGAGAGTGTGTGAAAGTGAGAGAGTTTGAGCACTACTCTCAGACGCATGGGATGGGGCGACATCTAGCGCGGAGAAGTGAACGAGAGACAGACAAATATTCGGAGTACGTGTCTGACTCTCTCACTTTGCCCTGCACTCTCGCTTCTCTGACCGACGAGAGAGCGCGGCGAAATGAGAGAGCTGGACGATTTTTGAACGAAATGAGTTGTTTAGAGTGGAACTGCCGTGCAATAGAAAGTTTCTTCTCCCCCATCCCTCTAAACCACCAAAACGGTCACACTTCAAATTTTGGGGAAGCTAGAACGTTTCTACTCACGCCGCATGCTCTCTCGTCTCTCTAACAGGTGAAATAGTGTGCGAATTGAAGAGACGGTGGATGACATCTTTAATCTTTAACCATGAAAGCGGGTTGAGAATATCGATTTCTATCATCCAATGAATTCTCCAGTTCTCAAATTATCGAGAAGCATTAACTAGAGCGAACGATACTTCGAATGTTTGCTCTAGTTCTGAACAAGTTATTCTTTATCGATACCTCTAGCCCGAGTTATGCATAAAAACCATGAGCACAAGTGGGCTGAGCCTGAATCAACCCGTTGCATAAATTTGAAAGGCAATGGCCTCTTTTCCAGTTAAAAAAGCGTCCAATATCTGCTTTGTTCCGATTGGAAAGTATCGTCTCCTCTCTTCCCTGAACCAAACGGTCACGCTTCCCATTTTGGGGCGGCAACAGGGAATTCTACTCATGCCGCATGCTATCTCGTCTCACTAACAGGTGAAATAGTGTGTGACAAGAGGAGGTTGTTGATGCCGTTCTTATGCCATGCAATTGCACGAGATCAGTTAAGCTCGGTATAAAAGGTTGGGCGGGTTTGAAATATCATCCTCTCTCCAATGACTACGCCAGTTCTCCTCTTTGCGTGCGTTGTCGCGTACGCAGCCGCGCAATGCGGACCGTCAGACCATCCGAAGTGAGTTAGCAGAAATGTTTTTAAAAAAATGTTTTTTTTAGATTTTTTAAAAATTATTAATATAAAAAAATGCAGTTGCGTCTACTGGGCGCGCAACGGGTTCTGCAACAATGCTGGCTACACGCTAGCGATGAAACAGGTTAGTAGCACTGGAGCTTGTTTTCACTTCAGTTTCATTCGCAGCTCTGATACAAGGCGTGGATTGAGTGTATAATAACTCATAAAAGCGAAAACGTTAACCCTTACCCTTAATCGACTCTATTTCTCAGCAATACTGCCCGCGGACCTGCCCGGGCATCTGCGGACCCGTGCCCACAGCACCACCAGTAACGCAGCGGCCCAACACGGGCGGTGACGCGAATGCCAAGTGAGCAGTTTTCCTGCTTGTCAAATGAACACAAACGCTTAAATGAGCATGGCTAATCTGAGGGGTCCAGTTTCTTTATAGGCGAGCAAGTGAGAGATGTTTTCGAAAAATAATGCTGTGAACAGTGTCTCTGCATAGTCTCATTCTCTAGTCAGATAAATCGTCTAGAGGGGTAGGAATGAGAGGGAGACAAACTCTCAATTTGATTGTTCGTCTCCCCTCATTCCGACCCCTCTAGTCGATTTGGCTGACTAGAGAATGAGACTAGGCAGAGACACTGTTCACAGCATAACGATTACGATCATTGTGCAGCTGCCGTGCCTGGTACAAGGACAACGCGTTCTGCGTCGACCCGAGATACGCCAGCAGAATCAAGCAATACTGCTCAGCCACTTGCGCCTTCGAGATCGTGAGTCGACAATTCTGTTCCTGATATGCGCTAGAGTTCGAAATACGAGCTATCGTCTCTTCATTTCTCACACTATCGCATCTCTGACCGGTAAGAGAAAAAAAATGACAATTACGCGTAATTCGAACTCAGGGCGTATGACCGCTCGATCTTGTATATGCTTGATAAAATCCGTGAACTGCCAGAAACAAGTTCACTACCATTAGAATACGGCATTATAATGAGGATAGTGATCGAAACATGTTTACTGGTATTACTACACGTAATCAGCGCACAACTCCTCATGGTGATGGGACGTTTAGGAACCCCCGTTTAGGAACTCGCGATTGGTGACGTTTGGGATCATCCACAGCGCCTCATCTCTCGCTGCTCCGCCATGTGAGGGGTTCCTAAACACATCGCGAGTTCCTAAACGGGGGTTTCCTAAACGTCCCATCACCCTCCGAATTGCAGGCGCCGTACGTCGATTGCGCCGTGTACTCGGTGAGCAGTGGCGCATTCACGCGAGTTAGCACTTCGAACAGGTGGATTTTACTGGTCATTGCCTTCTCGGCAATAGAAGATACCCACAACTTCGCTTGCTCTTCGGAATTTTGCTTACTCTTCGAAACTCGTATTTCCAACCCTAATATTCAAGAACCCCCGCACCCGGAACGGCAGTCGCCTTCTCGAGCTCAGCGAGTGTTGTGGTCAGTTACAATTCTCTAATTCCACACTTTTCAAGAGACAGCAAACTATCTATCAACCCCTTCCTTGTGGTGCATTGATTGACGAGGCGCATGATCAACCAAACTTGCAGCCGTCCTACGTGTACGCCCGCAGCGGCTGCACTGTCACACTCTTCGACCAGCCGCCGATCGACGTGGTGCCGGGAACGACGGCGCCCGGGCAAACGTATGTTTCAGGACACTGCAAAATTATACGACTCTCTCACTTTCGCATGCTCTCTCGTCTTCTCAAAATCATGAGAGAACACGGCGAAAT
The DNA here is from genome assembly GCA_900490775.1 of Pristionchus maxplancki. Taxonomy (NCBI): domain Eukaryota; kingdom Metazoa; phylum Nematoda; class Chromadorea; order Rhabditida; family Neodiplogasteridae; genus Pristionchus; species Pristionchus maxplancki. Next base: position 11,344 of record LS594418.1, read on the forward strand.
GAGAGTGTCGTAAAATTTTGCTTATTTTTTCATCGTCAAGAGAAGTGAGAGCGGCAGACCTAACAATCGTTCCCTATTGTCATTTCTTATTTCTATGTCTGTTTTCTATTTCGTGTCTATGTCTCATTTCGCCATTGCGATAGACCGAAGATTTGGGATTCAGTAGCCTAAATGAATTATTTCTTTTCAGTCTATCCGGAAACGCCGGCAACTTCCAGAAGATCACGAACACGGCTGTCTCCTCCTACAGTTGCACTTGCCCGTAGTCTCGCCTTTTTTCAGCCTTGATTTCTGGCCAACGAAGCCAGAAATGATCACCACATTGTAATTACACATTCTTGTGATAAACTGATTTGAATTCTGCTCTTTACTAAGTCGAACGGCAACTCAATAGCCTGCAGACCTCCTCGGATGACGTTGTTTACGCTCGCACCATTTTGATCGCACATCGCACATCGCTCCATTCGACACTTTTTGGTCCCAGCTGAGAGTACAATCTTCCTCTTCCATTCTTTCTCTATCTGATCATCGTCTCTTCATTTTGCGTACTCTCTCACCGGTCAGAGAGGCGAGAGAGCATGCAAAAATAAGAGAGCGAGACCATTTCACTCGTTCTTTCTCTAATTCATCCGCCCCCACCCGCCGAATAGTGCGGTTCTATGCGAGTCATCATCTGATCAAACGGAAATGCTCTCTGATGGCAGAATTATCGCCTTAGACTGGCGGCTGCGCAAACTATCTATAGTCTATAGGTATTCCTAGCACTAAAAAGGAACTAAAAGGAACCATTGCCTAGACTATAAAAGAATAGGGTGAACGCAGAAAAAATCACATCTTACATCGACTTCGAAATGGCATCAGCAGCTTTCCTGGTTTTCTTCTTCTCCTGTCTTATCGGCTTCACAGCAGGCCAGTGCGGAGTGTCGGATCATCCGAAGTGAGAATTTTTAAATTTAGTTTCGAAAATAAGAAAAAATACAAAATTTAGCTGCGCCAACTGGGTGCGCAACGGGTTTTGCAGCAACGCCGGTTACACAATCGCTATGAAACAGGTATTTTTTCATTGGGTTTCGTCAGAATTCGAGAAAAATCTCTCCGTCTCAGCAATACTGCCCCAAGTCGTGCACAAATGTCGGCTGCGTGAGCGGCAGCGGATCATCCTCTTCTGGGGGATCCTCAGTGGCCAACCCAACGGTGGACCAGAATGCGAAGTGAGTGTGGCTACTTTTCTAATTCGGGTTCTAGATCACGGAATCGTGTGAGATTGTACAACATGACTAAATAATTTTCAGTTGCGCCAAATGGCAGTCCAACCCGACGAATGCATTCTGCATGAACTCAATGACCGCAACGCAGAAGAAGTTCTACTGCGCGACGACTTGCGCTTTTGAGATTGTGAGTAATGATGATTTTTTGCTTTTGTAGGAATATTTTTCCATTTATCCTGAATAATTTTAGGCCCCCACCGCCGACTGCGCCGTGTACACTACAAGCGCGGGCGTGATGGGCAGAGTGAGCACTACTAACAGGCAAGAAATTTGAAATTAAGGAAAAGTCAGAACTAAATTAAATTGAAGAACCGCCGCTCCCGGTACTGCTGTCGGCTTCGTTATCTCCGCTACTATCACGGTAAGCAACAAAAAAATGGACTTAATAATAATAATAATAATAATAATATTTATCCGTACAGGTGTTACAGTTGTCGGAGGGAGAACACTTGATCTAACGGACGGGGGTTAGAACGGGGGCGAGTTACTAGTAGACTTCGACTAGTTTACATAATCTACATCACTTTTTAATCGGAACAGGCTATTTTTAAATATTGAGTATGCGTCCCGTTGCAGCCCACTTACACCTACGTCGGCGCCACTTGCGCACTCGCTCTCTTCAATCAACCAGTTGCCGATGTGACCCCAGGGACTACCGTAGCGGCGGAGACGTGAGTGTTGTTGTTGTTGTTGTTGTTGTTATTATTGTACTTTTTCAGCAAGACCGGATCCACCGGCAACTTCCAGAAGATCACCGACCAGCTGGTTACTTCGTATATTTGCACGTGCACTTAACTTCCAGCCGTGACTCGGGACTACAAATTATTCAACAATTCGCTATCATTCAGTCATACATTTTCGCCGATTAGCCATTATAGTCCATAAAGAACTCTAATCCAGATTGAGATTCCTCCCTGACGAATTCTTGAAACGATCTCATTAGTGGCCCATTTACCGGAGGGTCGTAAATGACTTCGCTGCCGGCTGTCCGTTCTCTCTCGTTACTCTAACCGACCAAAAAGAGCGCCAAATCGAGAGATCAGATGATTTTCTAAACCAAACTCGTTTGCGGTTACTTCACCGACGAGGCCGCTACCTACTCTTTTGCTCACTCAGTAGGCCCTCATCGGCACCATAAAGTATGGATCTGGGCCAGTATGCCCCAAACACTGCCCAGCAATCGCCCTCGTATCTTGTAATCTTCTATCACTTCCTCGAGCTTTGCTTCAGCTGGTACAACGCCTTCGTATGGGCATGCGTCTCCTACACGGTGTACCGCAGGGTGAGCGTCTTGTTTGTGTTTTCTTAAAAGTGTCCCCCACAGCACTTTACTGCAGGGTGTACTGTGCCTTACTAAGAGCTCGTACTTTCGAAATTCATTGATCCCAATTGAGATTCGGAACCGAGAAGCTCGACAGGAGGAGGAACCCGACAGCTTTAATGATGATGACTCGACTGCAGCCGAAGATGAGTCGTTGGAGGAACAATTGCAACAAGCATTGCTATCTTCGTTAATGATTTGAGTACAATTATTTTGTAATGATAATTCTCCTGTATTTCGTCAATCTAAAGCGAGAAAATGTGACTAATTCGAAATTGCATTGATGTCAAACTCCAAGTCGCTCCCAATCGTCAAACTGATAAAATATGTTGTAGTCTGTATGCATCATTACGCATGGACACGGCATTTTATCGCCAAATTGTCGTTTATCAGTTTGTGAACAAATTTTGCCTGATCATTAGTAGCCTTCGGGACTCATCCCTCCTCGTTTATTCCTCTTTGAAAGTATCTGGTTTTCTGATGCGTGATTTCATTATAACCATCGCTCATAAAACACTTCCTCGGGGTCCTTTGATGTTTTATCAGTAGGCTGTAAAAGTTTCGGCACGGTAATTAGTTGTCTCGCTACTAAATCGTTTTACTTCTCTTGGATAATGAAATAACTCTCCTGAAATTCGGCCATTTTTAGTCGACGCACATTAAATATCTGTGAAATGGCAACTACAAAACGCTAATTACTAAAAACCTTCTCAATTTGCCCAAGATTCACTTACGCCTGAAAATAGAATGCAATAGTGCTCATAGCAATGCGGATTAGCATTCAGAATTTCTATAAGAATTGGTTCGCCGCCTGTGAAATGGCCCATCGTCATAATCTCTTATCAGTTAATGAGAAATGTTCGCTGTTTCTAGTAATGCTCAACAAAGTAACACAGTGAGACTGAAAAAAGTAATGAATCTATTTGTCGCTGAGATCTCAACTGGAACTGATCTTCTAAATCGCGAGGACGTGCTACTTGAATCTTCCTCCTCGGCCTGGTGGCTTTGATCTCTTATCGGTGCTCATCAAAGGCGACTCGCAACGCCTCGCCTCGCCAGTGCACGTGTACACTAAAGATCGAAATGTGATTCGATCTTGGGTATTCAGGAACGTAAAATGGAGGCACCGTGGAAGAGTTCCATCTGTAAATTTACTCTTAATTTAAGAACGAGCGAAACTCAACCATTCCGTGAAAATAAATGAGTGCCGTAGCCTCAAGCTAAGGATGAGCTACAATCGTTTTCTAGTGGAAGCAAAATCCTGTCGTTGTCACTTTAGCGAACTTTTCCACAGCATGTTACTTCTAATGACTCATCCAAATGTAACTCATCATTGACAACTTTCGTGACGCTATCTGGTACATCTTGTAGTGAACGAAGTCCCGATTATTGCTCTCACGACTGACTCATCCTGACGTGAGAGCGAAAGTGAGAGAATGGCGGCATGTCGTCTTATCTTTTTTCGTAAACGACTTCTGATGATGCGCAAACGACGCTTTTTTATTGGCCGAGAGAGAGAGCAAGAAAGAGCTTTGATAGTCGGCTTCACTGACAGCAATGCGCACATTCCCTTTGGCGTCTTCACCTGGAGACGCATCCTCAGAGATTTCCTTGTATACTCCACGTTCAGTAATGTGCATCTATTGTTTTCTATCAGACACTGATCAGCCACTCCTCTAGTGCTGATCAGCGTCTTCTTTGATTGATTCGTCGATGATCTCAGAAGTATAATTAATGATTAGTCGTTGCTTTACTTCCTCATCATCTTGCAAAGATCATAAATGCTCATTGATAGTCGATTACGCACCGCGCATGTGCAAACATTCACGTCTCATTATCAGAATCATCATATAGATTGCAATGCACATCGCCCTTTTCCTGTATTGTTTCGTGCAGGCTAGAGAATATATAACTATTGAAATCGTTAAGTATACGATGCGTGCCGCAGTCGCCATCATTCTTCTCGCAGTCCCTGCCGCAATCGCTCTGCAGTGCTTGAACAACGCCGTTCTCAAGCTCGACAATGGAGCCACCAAATCGGTTAGAACACGTTTTCTCTGTTGATTTGGACCGTTGGATCTAGAAATATTCTCGACAATAGTATGATTCTGATCGGATAATTGCAGGTAATCCAAAAGGTTGACTGCAAGGATGGCGAGGAGTACTGCTTGAAGGTGTATAATTTGCGTACTTTACTTTCAACTTTATGAACCCCGTGAGGTTTCTCAAGAGCAGAAATTTATTAATTTAAATTCAGACCTGGACGTTCGACGAGAACAACAAGACGGTGCCGCACAGGCAATGTGCTGACGGACTCTGCGCGGTTCGTTCATTAGTCCCCAATGATCGGCATTTTGTCGACATAAGTTGAAGAAAGAGCACAAATGGCAATAATTATATGTATTTTCAGAGCGAGTACTGTTCCGACGAAACCAACACGTGCTGCTGCAAAGGCAACTACTGCAACGGCGCTGCATCCACCTCCTTGCTGGTGACCTCATTGATGGTCGGAGCCGCGGCTTGGTTGAGGCTATGAAGTGATCTCCTTTTTGATCTCAAATAGATTGTTTTATCTCTGGTTCCCCACTTTTCGCATATCACACTTCGAGATTACTAGCATTGATAGTTTTGAGTTCACTATTTAATAATTAGCATTATTTTTTCAGTTTTCAAGTAATCACTAGCTTACTTTAATACTTTTTGCGATTCTGTAGCCACACCCAAACTCATCACTTTTGTGGCCAATCTTGTACATACCATCTTTAAAGACCTCTCACTCATTCCTCTGAATTGCCTTCAGCATCACTCGCCAATAAAACGACGGACGAGAGATCATTATTTCGCTGCGGAATTGTCTTTGATGCGCACACGCGCCCGCTCCTTTTGTGTTGTTTCTGTGATTCCGAAGAGCCAATAAAAGTGTGCCTGCGAGCGGCATCGAAAAACGATATTATTATTATTGCAAGAATCGTAATAACAATGGTCATTGATCGTAGGTCTGACTCAGACGATTCATTCAAATATCAGTGTGGAGCACTTATTGCGATTATCGAAATACTCATCGTAATATGCCTCCCAATCATCTTCGTCTTCAAACGGTTTTCCCTGCTTCCGTGCTTCGCTGCGAGCAGCAGCCCGCGCGACGTCTCGTCGACGCCACTCCCACACCCATTTGCTGTCCTGCAAGACACTTTCTGAAGTGAAACTCAAGGAGAGCTCCAAAGGGAGTTTGTTTGTGATAATAATAAGGGACTAATCACTGACCTCCTCCAATTCAGCACACTTGAAATGGCCGGCGAGCAGGGCAGTGTAGATGAAAGTGAGGAATATTAGAGTTGACTTGATCATTCGATGATCAATCTCTATGAGTGCCTCAGTAGATATTGTTGCGTCAGCGTGAGATTCTGAGACATCATCTGATCAATATTAGTAATTATGTGACATTTGCATACCCGCAAAGACCTTATCACTAGTAGTGAAGTTCCTTTTCGGAATTCGCTCACCAAAGATGGCTGAGTGAAACATGTAGGCAAAGATGTACGCACACAACCCAATTGCGCCGGCTCCCAGCTCCCGGTTGTTGGGAGACAGCTGAAACCACTCCTTCCTTGGTATATAAAAGTGGAATACACTTACGAATTCGCGGATGCTGTCGAGTACACTGGTCAGCAGGAAGAATAGTGATGAGACAACCATCAATAATACTGAGTTGGAGATGAGAAGAGGATGCGGTGCCAGGCAGTAGTAGCAACCGATGGATACCTACTTAGTCTTTTTAGCAAGATTAGCCATGAAAAAATGCTCACCATCATTAGGAACACTGCGAATATTCCACAGATACGAATCCTAGTCTTGGAATCCAATGGATGATGCATCGAGGGTGGTTCCTTGAGAATTATGATTTCGTTGGTTTGCTAAAGATGACAAACCAGTTCCCGAGTCTTGAACTTGGCTGTAATATGGAGCGCATGGATGATGAGTAGGAAGAGCACGTAGATTGTTTGGGAGAGAGCGACGTTTTTCCTCTAACAGATGATCAGTTGAGACAAATAGCAAAAGGAGAATGTACTTCACCTTCACATCTTCAAAAGTAGTCGCAGGAACCATGCAACCCCATGCTATTACTGCCACCATCGCAGAGATTTGGGCGATTGCGTTCCAGAGGGGTCGCCTTGCTTCCGCCTTTTCAGTGCGGGACTTGAGAATCTGAAATATTTTCCATCTCACAACATTCATCGTTGTAGGAAGTAGGGTTGACAAGTCAAGGAGTGAGTGATAGAATTCTTCGCAAGGAAATTCAAGGATCCTTGAATTGTCAACCCTAGTAGGAAGTCTCACTTCTTCTTCGGCATCGCTGTCATCCTCATCGTCTTGATTCATTTTGTCTTTCTGTTCCTCTATCAGTTCTCTTATTTCAACTTCTCTTTGTGCAATCATCTCTCGGCACTTCTCCCATCGCTGCCTCTGCTCCTACAACAGGTTCTATCAGTGAGGATCACACAACTCCACCGAACATCCAATCCGAAATCTCATCCTACTGACCTCGTCCCATGCTGCGGCGTGAAAATGCCAGGCGAGCAGTGCAAAATAGCACACAGCAACGAATATTGTGTCCATTCTCGCTCGATATCGATCAAATTCGGACAAGAATTCATCATACCCTGTCCGCGGAACGTCGGTGGTCAGATTTCCTTTGTTTCAGACTAGTTTGGACGCTAGAAATCTCAAGCTCACTTCCAGTTGTTGCATTGTTCGCGTGTCTGTGCATCGGTATGTGGAGAATGCCGGTGTAGACATTGAAGATAAATATGAGCACAGCAAGAGCGATTCCCGCTGTGCGGAGAGTTCTATTGTAGGGAACCATCTGAAACGAGCGCAGATAGATTCAGTGGTTTCGAAAAAAGGGGAGATGAGGGCTCACGAATGCTTTGATGCTGTCGAGTAGGGCAGTGAGCAGAACGAATAGCGTTGCGAAAAGTGCTAGCATGAACGGAGTAGAAAAGGGAAGAGCATTCGGGTAAATGCAGTAATGAATAGCGAGAGATACCTGAGCAAAGTTGCATAACTTTACAAAATGGTCGGTCGCAAGCTCACCATTATCGATGCTACTATGAAAATTGCAGTAAGTCGAGGCCAAATCTTTTTGTTGCAATGCTCATTTGGATCAGGGCGCTCCTGAAGTGTCAAGCCTTTAATACCACTTCAATCAAAAAAATTCTTACCTTGTATAACTCGGCAATGGTCGGCTCTATCGACTTGGACTTGAAACCGAAATGTAGCATATGTGCGATAAACAACACCACGAACCACATTGATTGCAATACGGGTTCGATTCCATTCTTGATTCTCAGCTCATTAGAGTCTGCCGCCTGAAATCCGCAGCTGCTCTAAGAATATATCAGTTACCAATTTTTCCTACCTCTTCACTGTACGTCGTCGCCGGGATCATGAATCCCCAAGCTGCCACCACGCCAACTGCCGTTGCTTTGACAGCAACATGGAAGAAGGCGCGCTTGAAGGTGCCCTCGGTCCACTCGGCGGTCGGTGTGCGCATCTGCCATTAGAAGTTTAGACACGTCAAGCCCATGGCATACTCGTTTGCTAGTCAAGATTGAGCTCACCAAGAATCCGATCAGATCAAGAGCCAGATACAACAAGGCGGTACAGACAGTAACAAAGATCCAGGCAGGCGAGAAATACGACGATTTGAGATAGACATTGATGGTCCAGCATCCACATAGGACTACCAGCAGAAATGATAGCCATTTGAGTACGGGTACGTTGACCTGCAAACTGATAAGTAGTGCGATTTTTAGTAGTACCAATGATAAAACGAGACATGAAGCGTGTGATGATTTGCAAAATGATAGGAGCAAGAAATGACAACTGACCCGTTCTCGCATCACAAATACAACTCTGTACAACGAGGCCACTGCGCAGAGTGCCATGACCACCGAGGGAAACGCGACGATGAATTCAAGATTGTCATTGCAACCGCACGTTCCGATATTAAAGATCAGCAGGATCGTTATCAGAACGATGAGGGTGTAAGGGTCAAGCTGATATGGAACGAGCATTTTCGAAAATGGGAAGCACCGAACCTGGACGGGTTGCCGCTCGAGCAACGCGACTGTTGGAGGAAACATGGATATTGACAGAAAGGCGAGTGGTCGCGTTGCCTGAAGAAATGTTTATTAACTTTTTGACTTGGTTATCTAGAGTGAATAAGCTGTTTGAGAAATTGTTCTTACCTGAGGGAGGTGTTTCCTGGCAAGGGCGCTTAGCGGTACGAGTAGAACCGAGGATAACGCCACGAAAGCCAACTGGCGTTTCTGCAATTCCATTTTATCAATATTTACACCGTTTATGGATTCATACCTTGACTTTTATCTTCCTAGACTGGAAAATGGACAGATTGGCATAGCCGATGGCCATGTGCAACAGACATGCAAGGGTGCCGCCGAACCTATAACTTTGGGTGGATATTGACCAATAAATAGTCAAAACGTAATAAATATGACTCTAACTGACCAGTGAGAATAATCCAGCACGACACCAGCGAGAAGGGAGAGTATCGTGATTGGAAGGAGTAACGGAAGGGATGTGTGGAGGTCCTGTAACATTGTAACCGGTTATACCCAGCTATAACTCTCTGACTAACCTGGTCACTTGACTGGTACACCCTGTCCTCCAGCATTGCTGCCACCCGGGCCAGTAGTGGAGCCCTTAATGAGGTGAACCATGTGATTCACAGCCCTTCTTTTGGCAAGAAAAATTAAAATGAGATAAAAAACAATGATAAAGAGGATTGTGCGGGAAAGAAAAGAAGCAAACGCGTTCGAGGCCTGTGCGTGCGCGTCAGTGTGTGTGTGTGGGGTGGCCGGAGTCTACAGTCTCTCTCCCTTTCGCGTGCTATCTCATCCTTTGCACCATCTGCCATTACTTGACCCGAGTAGCGAGGAGGGAGGGCATGGGGAAGCGGCGGAGGGGGGAGCCCACTCTCTCCCTCATTTTCATTCGAACAGCTAATTAACATTTTCTCTTCTCGATTTCAATCCTTTTTGGTTTCAAAACAATGTTCTATATGCTGTTTCCAAAAATTTCCTTTTCTTGTAATCACCAAATCCTCAAACAAGAAATGACTAGCATGCGAATATAAAAACCCTTATAAAACTGCCTCTATTTCCTCCGAATTTCACTCTCAACATGCGCTCTTCTCTTCTTCTCCTTCTCATCTTCGCTACTGTGATCACAGCTCACGAGCAATCATGCTTTCAGGGTTAGTAATATGTTTACCAATAGATATAAATAATTTTATAGATGTAAAAAATGTTTAAAAAGGTGAAATTGCAGGCGAGAATCCTACGACGATGACGAAATGTCCTGGCGAAGAGAGGTGCTGCATGGTGACACCCGGCAAGGATGGAGTGTTAGTTTTGATTAGCAATAACACATACCCAAAAACAAACAACAACAACAATATATTAGTATTCTCAAATCTCCTTGCAGCAAGATCTACTCCTGCTCATCCGAATGTCCCTCCTTCAGTAAGCTGAGAGTGAACGATGTTACTAATGTGCGTTAATTATTATGTTAATAATGAAAAAAATTTTAAAACATTATTTTTTATTTTCAGGACGAAGGCAGTACCTTCTGCAAGGGTACACTCGGAGCCTGCAGCCCCACGGGTTTTAAGGGACATGGATGAGAATAATAATAATTATATAAATAAAGTTACCTCAAGAGTTGGTTGTGCAAAGCAGTACACAAAATTTCACAGTGGTGATAATTTATCATTGTAACAAACAATATTCACTGAAGTTACGTGCAAGTGTACGAAGTGACAAGCACCCTTAGACTATAATCCTCTGGCACTCTGTCCCCTGGAAATGCTGTTTTACAGATCATTACGTTTGAATTGCGCGTCGTAGTTCACTTTTTTGATTACAACTCTCAAAATATTGCGTTTGGATATTTCGTTTTTTCATAAATTTTAGTTCAATCTTAATTACCATTCGAATATCTGAATGGACGCTCCTCATGGATCCAAACGCACTGGAGAACATATCGCGACATCCGAACCCAAACATCCGAAGATCTCTGATTCTCAACCAGAAAGATTCTCGCCGGCTTCTCTTGAACTATTACCTCTCGAACTGCAATGGAAAATCTTCGACTACTCACCAGAGTTGGTCCATGATCTGATGCGGGTTTGTTGATACTTTTTAAAAAAAACTGGTTCAAGGCCGGGTGATACGAGATTATATTGCGTCCATAACTATAAGGGGGTTACCCATAATTACGACGAATAATTCGTTCATAATTTAGACGTCCCGTGCGATGAAAGCAAGTGGAAAAATATGCAATGGCCTCTACAAACATTCAAATTCTTGAATTTCTGATTTTATCAGTGATTTTTTTCTGATAGGTTTTGGTGGATTCATTGCAATACGAGACATTGATTGACGCATGATTCATGTTAAAAAAATAAAGGATTATTCTCCAAATTGTTTCATGGCCCCATGTATTGCCATGGGCACCCAGAACCGAACAAAACTCCAAAACTTTAAACTAACTGCAGAGGGATTGTGCCAGTATTACAATGAGAATTCCAACCTCCAAGTCAAAGTTGTTCGAACTTCGCTTCAAAATTCGGAAACCTTCCCATCACATGTTTTCTCGAATAAAACGCGCAAGACCACTGGGCCAGAAACAACACCTGGGAAGAAGCGACATTCAATCAAGAATGGAGGTTATTTCAAGGAATACGACTACACCCCCGTCTCAGAAGTAGGACCCGGGCAAATCCAAAGGTAAACAATAGTCAAAAATGAAAGAAATTGGTCGATTCAATTTCGTTTTGACGGTTTTCGACTCGATTTTTTTTCATTTTTATTTTTTAAATCTTTGATTTTAGGCCAGCTGAAGTCTATTACAACAACAGAACATATGGTAGTTGGCGGGAGATGATCAATGCTTTTCTGTGCGACTGCATTGGAAAACGAGTAGGCGAAGTTCGCATTCTACAAAACGCTCAGCAAACAGTGCTCGACGATATTTCTTCCTTACTGGAAGGAAAACATATTAACCAAGTGCTGGTTGTGAACCAAGTGATAAGTGTTCATGTCAGGTAAGTAAATTTCGGTCGAAATTGAAAATTAGCCTGTTGCAGGGACCTGATCCTGCAAGCTATGTCTGCAGGAAAAGTCAAGCATTTGCACCTGAGATTGGGGTGCATTGAAGGAAATCCAGGTTAGTGGGCTCTAGTTGGGGGCTCAATGTCCATTTCAGTGGAATTTCTCCTCGATTTAGCATCACTGGTCTCCTCATTGTACGTCAAGCAAGAATTCTGCGACGACAATGTCGTCGATGACTGCAAGTTTCTCGGAGTTCGAACGCTGATTGGGGTCCGATCATATTAGACATGTTTTCAAGAAAAATGGACAAACTAAACATAGTAACCCAGTTATACACCAATTTTCTCAAGAAGGAGTGTGCCGATTTACTCAAAGAGGTCTGGTGAATTCAAAATTGGACTATAAATGTCATTTTCCAGCGCTTGCCTCGGCTAGAGAAGAACATTTGGTTTTATTCTACATGCAGGCATTATCCGGTCGGCGAAATCGCCAATGATGATAATTATGTGGTGGAAGTGGTGCAAGGTGAGTCAAATTTTAAAAATATTAAAAGCTCTATTTTAGGCGCTATATTTCAAACAAGATGCTTGAGGATCAAACATCAATCAAGGAAACATGAAACGTTCCAATGAAAAATGGTCTTCTACGATTTTCTTTTCGTTATATTTTTGTATCAAAAATAATACAATGAAATGTTCATGGATTTATCGACGATGAATCCGACCACAAATCTGAAGATCACGTGCAGGTGCAAGTGTAGGACTTGGCTTGGGTGGTCGTAATCGCCGGGAAGGCGCCAGCAGCACCGGTCTTGCTGAAATGCAGACATAAATGCTACATAAAACAACCAACTAAGTCACAATTGGCTCCACTCTAATTAGGAGGACAGGGGTTAGGCTATTTCTTGGCAATGCGGGCTCAGCCACCACAAGATGGAAATGAATCGATGAAGTATGTACTAGTGATGACAATTCGGCACGCGCCTCTCTCGTTTCGAATGATCTCTCACCGGTCAGAGAGACGAGAGAGCACGCGAAACGAGGAGAGCCGAATGCCGATTTGTCAACACTAGTATGTACATACGGCGCGTCCGCTGGAGCATCCGTGCCTGCGATAGCGAAGGGGTCGTCGTACAGCGTCAGTGTGCATGTGGGCCCGACGTAGGCGTAGCGGGGCTGCAAACCTTGTTTTTGTTGTTGTTGTTGTTGTTGTTGTTTTTTTGTTTTTTTTGTTTTGTTGTTGTGAAAATGGTTAGAGAAACTGATTTAAAAATCCTCTACTGAGTCTGGCTAAGCGTGATTTTTTTCGAGTTACCCGGTTAATCCTCCCAGCGGTGATATGCTCAGATAGAAGATTAAGCCATGTCTAAGAACCCAAGGATATTTTTACTCACAACCATCGCTGCCGAACTCGCGAAGCTCACCATTGTACCGGGAGCGGGCGTTCTGCAAAAGTAATCGTCTGACTTTCTCACTATCCCATGCTCTATTGCTTCTCTAATCTTTGATGTTTCGTTGCCTTTCAACGTCCATTCTAACCTATTAGTAGTGCTCACGCGCGAGAACACGCCGGCCGCCGTCGAGGCGTAGATGGCGCAATCTGCTGTTGGCGCCTGTGTTGCGGGTAATAATTTCGAATTTAATCACGTTGCTTGAACGCTGATAGCTCGTGTTAGATCATAATCGCATGAGGAAGCAGAAAAAATAGAGTGCTCACAATCTCGAAGGCGCAGGTAGTGAAACACAACTTCTTCTTCTGCTCCAGAGTAGTCGACGGGTTGACGCAGAAAGCTTTCGCCGGGTCAGTCGCCCATTTGGAACAGCTGACAAATGATTATTCCTGGAGTCTTTAACTTTCCCCCAACGATGTTTCCTACAGTTTATTGGGGCAAATGTTTCATTTTTCGCTTGATTGTTTGGCAAACACCAAATGTTATAAAAAAAATATGAATATCTCACTTCGGATCCTCGCCCGTCGGAGCGGGCGTTGGTGCGGGCCCGGGAGCGGGGCCGCAGCCGATGTTCGGGCACGACTTGGGGCAGAATTGCTGAGATATTGAGCTGTTGAGGGCATGTTCATTGACTGATAAGTTGTCAGTCAATGAACTGATAAGTAATCAGTCAATGAATATGCCCTCAAACAGTGATAAACAGTGATAACTAACCTGCAACTGCGCCCGCGTATAGAACCCATTGGTGCAGAAGCCGTTGGGCACCCAGATCGCGCAACTGAATCGCAAAAAAATATTCGTTTTAAAGGGGGATAGGCACGAATGATCGGTCAATTATAATAAGCGAGCGACGCGCGTCAATATGCATGCGCACTCTCTTCATTCTCCTCCTTCACTCTCTCATTTCGGATTAGTGCCTGCACGGCAGGGTGACTTGGCATACAGCCAAACGCGTATATCTCAGCTCCAGCGAAATTCTAGAACATCGGAGTTTCGGAGGTGTGATCGGACTAGCAATTCCCATCATCTGACACCGAGAACTCATCTAGACAGATATTCGTGCCCCTACCCCTTTAACAACCATGCCTCACCGCGGATTATCGACTGCCGCGCATTGTCCAGTTGCTGGCGCAGGCACTGGTACCGGCGCGGGTGGAACCGGAGCCGCCCCGCAGATGCCCGGACACGACCTTGGGCAGTATTGCTGTTAAATCGAGTTATTCACGCTCATAGTTCGATATATAGTTGAAAAACATGCGCCAACCTGCTTCTGCGCCAGTGTGTAGGCGGCGTTGTTGCAGAAGCCGTTGCGCACCCAGTTGACGCAACTGATATTATGTTTAAATCTCATGATAAAATAAGGATTTCACATACTTCGCGTTATCGGAGACGGCACATTGCGCGGCTATATGCACTACAAGGCTGCTGATGGAGAGCAGCAGCACTGAAGTCATCGAGAAGGAGAACTGTATGCTCTTATTTTCAACTCATGCGTTTTATAGGAACCACCGGTTGATCAGTGACCGAACATCGAGTTTGCCTCTCTCAATCGCGCGTTTTCTCTGGACGGTTTGACAGAACGAGAGAGTGAATAGAATGGAGAGAGAGTCAATGTTTAAACCATTTGGTGTGACCAGTGCAAGAGATGGGGAGAAAAAGCAAAGAGGTGCTGATAGTATGTTGTTTGTTTCGAGCCTCTCATCATTCAGCTCGTTATTTTCATGGTAAGACGGGCGAGTTCACCGTCTCTCAACTCCGGTTGCAGTATTGAAAATAATTCTCCAAAATAGCACGATGCAACTGAAAAATGTGTGACCAAATGTAATGCGGTTCGTCGCCCAACCGATAATTCTCGGAGAATAAATGCGAGAAAACAATGTAATTCTTCGGTATATTGATATGAAATGCTTACTCTGAACTTCCTAAGGTTGTATTCTTCAGTGGATTGGGTTTCACAAACGGCTACAAATTTGGTTTAACGACTTGAGAAAGTACTTTCCATGAACAGAAGAATAAGTAATTGAACGTTCGAAGAGTGAATGCTCGGATATGTTGATCCAATGACTCAGATGTGCACATTATGCGCAAGAACACCAGTAAGCAGTTACACGGGGATTCGCTATCTTCTGGAAGCCGGCAGTCTTTCTAAAAATGCTTATTTTTCTCTTAATTTTTCCATGAATCTCACTAGAGTTCGATATACGGATAATTAGGGTTGTCAAAATGAAAAATCCGTCTCTTCATTTCCCGTGCTCTCTCGTCGCTCGGACCGGTGAGAGAGCACGTGGAATGAAGAGACGGATTTTTCATTTTGACAACCCTACGGATAATCGTCTCTTCATTTCGCGTTCTCCCTCATCGGTCAGAGAGGCCAGCGAGCGTGAGAAATGCCGAGGCGATTACCCGTATTTCGAACTCTAAATCTCACATTTCCGTGGGCGTTTCAGTGCCCGGGGTCTTCAACCGGTCATCGAACAGCTCCATTGTGCATGTGGGCCCGACGTAGGCGTAGGTCGGCTGGAATATGTCTGGTTCGTGCCGAATCTAAGAGTCAATACAGTCACACACACGCCATTGGCAGAAGCCTAACGATCATCCTTTTTCTTTTGCTAATGCCCTTTCATCGTCAAAAGCCGAGTCACTACGCAGTATCTCAACCGGTCGACCGGCGAGTGAAGAGAGTGATCCAACAGCTTTTGCCGATTATGTGTCACTCCTTCTCTAATCTGACCGCACTCGAGCAATCGTCTCTCTAACTTTCCCGTGCACTCTCGCTTCTCTGACAGGCGAGAGAGCATTGCGAAATGAGAGACCATTCCTCCCGCACTCACCACAATCGTCGACGAGCTCGCGAAGGCGACCGATGTGGGGGCATTGGGAGGCGATCTGAGTGGTTGAAACAATAATTGAAGGTGAATTTGGACGTTTAATGGCTAATCCTGGTGGGCATTCAGTCAGATCCCGCTCCTTCTAACCGCCGAGAGAGCAAAAAAATGTTTGCACACCCCTGGTATGGACGAAACCCATTGCGCAATACGTTCTCCGACACAACACTATTCTCTCACCAGTAAAAGACTGCTACTAGGTTGTCTAATAAATAGTCTAATACCTGTTCGTCGTCGAGATTCTGGTGAAAACACCCGAGCTCGTGGCGTATATCGCGCAGTCCGCGATTGGATTCTGCAATTATGGCTGATTTTACAATAAAGGCGAGAGTCCATGGGAAAACGAGAGACTCACGATTTCGAACGCGCAAGTCTTCACGCAGAATGTGGCCTTCTGTTGTTGGGTGGCAGCCGCGCAGAACATGGTCTTCGGGTCCGCCGCCCATTTGCCGCAACTGGAAGGAACAAACGGACATCCAGATTAGGGCTGTCAAAGTGAAGAGTAAGCCTCTTCATTTCACATGCTTTCTCGTCGCTCCGACCGGTGAGAGACAACGCGGAATGAAGAGGCGGATTCGTCACTTTGACAACCCTAGTCCAGATCGAGTCCGTCCCTATAGTTTGAGATCACGAGCCACTTTGAGGGGACCGAGAAAAGCGCAAAAAGGTCTGCACCGAAAGTTACATACTATAGGTTCTCGCTCTGGCCATATTATGGGAAAAGTGCTCACTTCGCGTTTTCGATCACTGTTGGCTTGGGCGTGGTCGGGGGCGGTGCGGTGGGCGCAGGGCCACCGCCGCCGCAGATGCCAGGGCATGTGCGAGGGCAGAATTGCTAGAATTTCATCATTAACCGACCACTCCTCATAATTTACTATGCCTTTCGACTAAGAAATATTGTTCACTCACTTCGGATTATCAGCACCTGCGCATTGCGCCGTAGTGTGAGCAACCAGGCAAGTGATGAAGAGAAAGAGAATAGGAATACTCATTGAAACGAGATTGGAAGAAATAAGATATTTGCAAACTGGTGTAACCTTTTATAGCAAGCCGAACCGCTCTCATCTATACGCTAGCGATGGCTAAAGACGGCAACAAGCCATCTCTTCTCTTCACGACCTCTACTACCAGCTACAGAGGTTAGAGAGCATGCGAAATGGATAGAGTAGTAAGTTCTAGCCCTCCTCCGCACAACAAGGGAGTGTGACCGGGGTATAGTGAAGTGAAAACTCATAGGTTGATCAGTGTTGCGCAGTTCCACTACGCCTTTACTCGACTGCCAAACCTTGCTGTGATCTGGTTCTCTCTAATCCCCACACTCTCTCGCCCAGTCTGACCGGCGAGAGATCATCTGGAATGGAGAGAAAAGCCCCGGACAAGCTGTGAATGAACTCTGTTTACCGCTCCACCTTTCAATTGAGGTAATTTGCAGAATGGCACGATCGTGTTTATTGTGAGACCGATAGGCGAAAAATGATGCGTGACCTGAGTCAATCCTCTAAATTTAGGTGAGCATAACAGTCGAACATCAAACCATTCATAGCACCAGATAGACTTGTTGCTTTCCGATAGATTCGCCATTTATTTGTGATGTGGAGAACAATTATTTCACGAATCAAATAAGCTTCTTCTACGCGTCTTACGCTGATTCTTCACCGCTCTCACGCTCAAACGAACCCTCTGGCTCCGCTCCACTTTGTGACGATTAAATGGACGTCGCCAGGTTAATCATACGCTCATTGAATTTAATCTCATCTTGCCCTCACGGCGTCTTGGCAACGTTCCCAATTTCGCGGCGAGACCACAGCAGTACTCTCTCATTTTCGCGTGCTCTCTCGCCTTGTCTTTGCTTCTCTCGCTATCTCTCGACCACCCCCTATAGAACGCCGTGGCCCTCCTCTAATCTTGGTAGTTGTTAATTTTGATTTTTTACGTTTCTTTTTCAGAAATGGAACAAGAGAATACGCCACGTCGCTCGAAACGTATCGCAGACAAGGAAATTGGCGAAAAGCAAAAAGGACAGACGCCAAAACGGCAGAAAACTTCGGCTCAAAACGATTCTGTAGATGCCTTATCCCCTCTCGAACTACTTCCTACAGAACTGAAATGGATGATTATTGAATACGCGCCACAGGCGGTTGGAAATCTGAGATTGGTTAGTTTACTTATTAAAATTATTAATTATTTTCAAAAAAAATAATATTTATATTTGTTTAGGTCTCTCAAACAATTAAATCGTCCATCGATGCATACGCAACCCAAAAATCGATCATGCCACTGGTCAAGGAGCTGCGCATCTTTATAAGTTTCAAGGTACGTTTTGGCCAGTGAAAGTTTTTACATTTCGGTGATTTTTAGAATAAGATCGAATTCTCTATTGACGTGCTCTGGGTCAAATCGAAACTGTTCGAGCTTCGACTGGGAATGCATATGTTCAAAGACGCTTATGAAGTGGGGGTGCAACGCGGGTTTGGACGTGCGGTAAGTCATTCTGTTCAGATAGTGAGATCAAAATCAGATTAATCACTTTTTTTTACCAGATCTACAACGTTCACCCCACATCGAACAAGAAGGAAAATCTTGAATTTATAAGAGATGTCCTCGGGAGAAGTGTCAGCGAAATTGTATTCGAGAGATTCGACATCGACAAAGATAGAGAAGTATTAACCACTTTTCTTCACGGCGTCAAGTGTAATAGATTGATAATGCAAAACATAAAGATGACAAATAATACTGCGACGTGAGAAACAGAACATTAAATGGTTTAAACAATGCTTTTTTCCAGCAAATTTATACAAGAAATTGTTAATGCGCTCGAAGTTGAATCTCTTGATATGAGCAATGACAGCATCTTCAATCCAAGTAAGTGCAAAAATGTGAAAACAATATTTTAAAAATAAAATGGCATATTTCAGATGATTTCCTCATTGAAATTTCGAAACTCGTTCGATCTTTAAAAATTCATCAACGCATTATATACGGAATTAATAAGGAAAGTCGACATTTCGTCGGAATTCAAGAGGCCGACATTGCACCATTATATATCACAATGTTATCAAACAAATTGGACAAGCTATCCATCAAAAATTACAGTTATCCCACATATCTTACAAGCCCTTGTGTGGAAATGCTGCAAGAGGTTGCTTTCGTTTTCCAACATTTCTTCAGCAATGCATTATAGTTTGAAATACGGTTACTCGTCTCTTCATTTTGCACGCACAAAATGAAGAGTCGATTACCTTATTTCGAACTCTCCAGTACAAATTGCAGCACCTGCCTCTAATCAACAAGAAAATATGGTTTGAAGCGACCTTCGATGGATTCGACGATACGTTTAAATACAATAAAAACGATAATGTTATTGAAGGTAAAAATTCTGTGAATGCGTATTAACAGTATTATGTTCAGGGACCGGCTTCGATTCCTTTTCCTCCTATCTAAAAATAAAACATATTTCTCGACAGTCTGAGACGTTTGAGAATGATGGCAAGCACTGAAGTAAATTTATTGCTTTTTAAAAAAAAAATTTTTTTTTTTTAAAAGCCGTCGTCTCCCTTTCCCATGTTTCAGACATGTGAGCTACTCGAATACTTTATTTAGCCTCTCATCCAAATTTTTCATTATACATTGATTTTTGTGTGCAAAAAAATATAAATCAAGAGATGCAACTGCTTTATCAATTTTCGTGCAACAATCAATGTTACAAGGATCTGTAAAAGTAATTTTCAGTTTTTAATTTGCATGAGAGAGGTCAATTCGGAGCGCCAGACCTCCGAATGTCGTAAGCATCCCATGGTAGGCTGACGACATTCCGACCTGTTTCTCGAAAAGGATCGATCCAGTGCTCTATTGAAACACTGAAATCAATCAGAGTACTTGTCAGCTATCATGCTTTCATCATTCATGATTGGGAGTACTCAAATTCAGAAGCCACTTATCCGAATGTAGTCTGGAAGGGGCTAAAAAGTGAAGAATCGACCAAAATAAATAAAATTCCTCGCTATTCGTATTCATCTCCATGCATGTCTTACTCTAAAAAGTTACTATGATCTGTAAAAGTATTTTTCCGTTTTTAAATTGCATGATAGAGGTCAATTCGGAGCGCTAGACCTCCGAATGTCGTTAGCATCCCATGGTAGGCTGACGACATTCGGACCTGTTTCTCGAAAAGGAGCGATCCAGTGGTCTAATAAAACACAGAAATCAATCAGAGTACTTGTATACTATCATGCTTTCATCATTCATGCCTTGAAGTACTCAAATTCAGAAGCCACTTATCCGAATGTAGTCTGGAAGGGGCTAAAAAGTGAAGAATCGACCAAAATAAATAAAATTCCTCGCTATTCGTATTCATCTCCATGCAAGCTGTTCTCTAAAATGTTGCTATGATTAGTAAAAGTAATTTTCCATCTTTAAATTGCATGATTGAGGTCGATTCGGAGCGCTAGACCTCCGAATGTCGTTAGCATCCCATGGTAGGCTGACGACATTTGGACCTGTTTCTCGAAAAGGATCGATCCAGTGGTCTAATAAAGCACAGAAATCAGTCAAAGTACTTGTCAGCTATCATGCTTTCATCATTCATGCTTGGGAGCACTCAAATTCAGAAGCCACTTATCCGAATGTAGTCTGGAAGGGGCTAAAAAGTGAAGAATCGACCAAAATAAATAAAATTCCTCGCTATTCGTATTCATCTCCATGCAAGCTGTTCTCTAAAATGTTGCTATGATTAGTAAAAGTAATTTTCTATCTTTAAATTGCATGATTGAGGTCAATTCGGAGCGCTAGACCTCCGAATGTCGTTAGCATCCCATGGTAGGCTGACGACATTTGGACCTGTTTCTCGAAAAGGATCGATCCAGTGGTCTAATAAAGCACAGAAATCAGTCAAAGTACTTGTCAGCTATCATGCTTTCATCATTCATGCTTGGGAGTAATCAAATTCAGAAGCCACTAATCCGAATGTAGTCTGAACGGGGCGAAAAAGTGGCATTTCGATAAAAATAAATACAATTCCTCGCTATTCGTATTTAACTTCATGCAATTTAAACTTTAAAATGTTGCTATGATTAGTAAAAGTAATTTTCCGTTTTTAAATTGCTTGATAGAGGTCAATTCGGAGCGCTAGACCTCCGAATGTCGTTAGCATCCCATGGTAGGCTGACGACATTCGGACCTGTTTCTCGAAAAGGATCGATCCAGTGGTCTAATAAAACACAGACGTCAATCAGAATACTTGTCAGCTATCATGTTGTCATCATTCATGCTTGAAAGTACTCAAATTCAGAAGCCACTTATCCGAATGAAGTCTGGAAGGGGCTAAAAAGTGAAAAATCGACCAAAATAAATAAAATTCCTCGCTATTCGTACTCATCTCCATGCATGTCGTACTCTAAAATGTTACTATGATCTGTAAAAGTATATCCGTTTTTAAATTGCATGATAGAGGTCAATTCGGAGCGCCAGACCTCCGAATGTCGTAAGCATCCCATGGCAGGCTGACGACATTCGGACCTATTTCTCGAAAATGAGCGAATCCGTGGTCTAATAAAAAACAGAAATCAGTCAAAGTACTTGTCAGCTATCATGCTTTCATCATTCATGCTTGGGAGTACTCAAATTCAGAAGCCACTTATCCGAATGTAGTCTGGAAGGGGCTAAAAAGTGAAAATCGACCAAAATAAATAAAATTCCTCGCTATTCGTATTCATCTCCATGCAAGCTGTTCTCTAAAATGTTGCTATGATTAGTAAAAGTAATTTTCCATCTTTAAATTGCATGATTGAGGTCAATTCGGAGCGCTAGACCTCCGAATGTCGTTAGCATCCCATGGTAGGCTGACGACATTCGGACCTGTTTCTCGAAAAGGATCGATCCAGTGGTCAAATAAAACACAGAAGTCAATCAGAATACTTGTCAGCTATCATGTTGTCATCATTCATGCTTGGGAGTACTCAAATTCAGAAGCCACTAATCCGAATGTTGTTTGAACTGGGCTAAAAAGTGAAAATTCGAAAAAAATAAATAAAATTCCTCGCTATTCGAATTCATCTTCATGCAAGTTGTATTCTAAAATGTTAGTATAATTAGTAAAAGTAATTTTTCGTTTTTACATTGCATGGCAGAGGTCAATTCGGAGCGCAAGACCTCCGAATGTCGTTAGCATCCCATGGCAGGCTGACGACATTCGGACCTGTTTCTCGAAAAGGATCGATCCAGTGCTCTATTGAAAAACTGAAATCAATCAGAGTACTTGTCAGCTATCATGCTTTCATCATTCATGCCTTGAAGTTCTTAAATTCAGAAGCCACTTATCCGAATGTGGACTGAAAGGGGCTAAAAAGTGAAAAATCGATCAAAATAAATAAAATTCCTCGCTATTCGTATTCATCTCCATGCAAGCTGTTCTCTAAAATGTTGCTATGATTAGTAAAAGTAATTTTCCATCTTTAAATTGCATGATAGAGGTCAATTCGGAGCGCTAGACCTCCGAATGTCGTTAGCATCCCATGGTAGGCTGACGACATTCGGACCTACTTCTCGAAAAGGAACGATCCAGTGCTCTATTGAAATACTGAAATCAATCAGAGTACTTGTCAGCTATCATGATTTCATCATTCATGCTTGGGAGTACTCAAATTCAGAACCCACTTATCCGAATGTAGTCTGGAAGGGGCTAAAAAGTGAAAAATCGACCAAAATAAATAAAATTCCTCACTATTCGTATTCATCTCCATGCATGTCTTACTCTAAAATGTTACTATGATCTGTCAAAGTAATTTTCCGTTTTTAAATTTCATGATAGATGTCAATTCGGAGCGCTAGACCTCCGAATGTCGTTGGCGTCCCATGGTAGACTGACGACATTCCGACCTATTTCTCGAAAATGAGCGATTCCGTGGTCTAATAAAACACAGAAATCACACAGAGTCATTCATGCCTTGAAGATCTCAAATTCAGAAGCCACTTATCCGAATGTAGTCTGGAAGGGGCTAAAAAGTGAAAAATCGACCAAAATAAATAAAATTCCTCGCTATTCGTATTCATCTCCATGCATGTTGTACTCTAAAATGTTACTATGGTCTGTAAAAGTAATTTTCCGTTTTTTAATTGCATGATAGAGGTCAATTCGGAGCGCTAGGCCTCCGAATGTCGTTGGCATCCCATGGTAGGCCTTGGTGGCTCTGAGCTGCTCGCGCATTTGAATATGCTGCTCTCCTCCAGCTTTGATAATCTCACGGATTATATCCGGTGGAAGAAGGACCAGATTCAAGGTTGGATCCATTGTAGAAGTGAAGTAATGGCTCGATTTTAGAGAATATGTACCATGAATGGAAAATGGCGCGAGTAATTTGAAGAGACGCGACGCCAAAGTGATTTTGAACCTTGTGGCTGTTTGTTATTTGTCCATCTAAGATGTGGTCAGTCTATCTATGTAGATTGTGACAATAGTATCAAGTCGGAATTCGAGATGATAATGTACCGATAAAGTTTCATGATTGAATGCACTTTATTTAGTTCACAGTTGGACAACAGATAATTCAACGAAAATCTCAATCCCATCCATGGTTCCACCCTCTCACCACCTCAAGTGGTTTCAATGGTCCAATGGCTCCCCCCTTCTGACATCTGATATGCGATTTGACTCGGTATTTGTAGGCTGCTTTGTCAAACAACGGGTCATGAATTGTCACCATTGCCATTGAGATTCCTTGATTGAGCAATCTAGTTTGCATATCGGACCAAAACTGTTGTTCCTGGCGAAAATATTTTAATAGATACGAAAAGTTTTTCTCGTAAACATCAAGTTTCACGCCAAGTTCAGCCAGATCGCACGAGAAATCATCTGAAAGATTACAATTCAAATATGAAAATGCTATTGAAGATTTAGCTAACTTACAGAAGTCAATACTAATATCATTAACTGTAATGAATACGTGTTTGACTTTGTTCGAACGACAAATTTCGATAATTCGGTTCCTGAACAATGTTTTGAGAAACGTATAGGAACAAGAGACATACCGTAGTGTCCGATTCAATTGATATTCGCGTATTTCCAGTCGATTAATTTCAATTCTTTGCAACATTTCCTGAACAGCCAGGCCTATGTGGCTGGAGAATCGTTCGCTGTCGAAATTTTCCAGGATTAGTGTTTCGATGTGGGAAAATACGGCGAAGAATCGTTTGTATTTGCCGCTCGAAGCACGATGCAATGCAAAATGCCTATGTTCAAAACATGCGGCGCATATCATACTGAGACCGCATGCGAAGAGCACCGCAACGAATGTGCCCGCAATAAGCACGCCGAAAGCTAGTGTCACACGGTTCCAGATACTGACGCAGACGAAGGCGAGTATTGCAATAAGAGCATAGAGCGCTCCCATAATTCCGATGAAATAGTTGCAAACAGGGAGAAACCAGTACTCTGAAATTCGCGCTGGCCAGCTCGCAACTTCAATAGCGCCCTGAAAGGAGTAAATTAGGGCAATACTTCAAATATATATCGGGTTGCGCTACCATAAACCGGTGGTTGAGGATCATTGTCATTTTAACTTACGTCTGGATAAGTTCTGAAAGAAGCCAGCCAGCCTCCGATGCCAACGCATTTTCCGCATCGTTCAGGAATGTTTACGCACATGCGTATTTGCTCCCGTCTTACGCCAGTGGTCTCTAGGTTCTTGCCCCTGTTAAATCAATGAATTTGCAGGTTTACGCTTTTTATATTATTCGGTCGGTTAATGTACCTGTATTGTTCCTCAGGCACTCCCATGCTTAGGTAGACTCGCTCCAAGGGAATTGGCAGTTTGAGGTGGATGAGATACTGTTTCGCTTGGAAATTCCAAGATTTCGAGATCTGAAATGGTAATTGAAACCTATTAACCTATTTAACATGAGCAAGGTGTATCAATTTTGCGAAAAATGACTTACCAGTCTAATTTCAGGCGCCGAGTCTCCTTCCATGCGTACTATTCTTCTTACTATATCGGGTGGCAGGCCAGCCAGATTCATGATTGGATCCATAGTAGAAGTGACTCAATCTTGGATGGAAATATTGTAAAAAAAAGATGGAATAATGGCGCGAGCATTTTGAAGAGACGCGACGCTAACATAACTTTGTTCTTCTGGCTATGTGCCAAATAATCTCTGATCTGTTCTGGGACGAGTTAATTCAGCACATGATGCATTATTTATATCGAAAAAGTTGATTATCGAAATATCGAAAACGTCGAAAATGTCGAAAATGTCGATTTTTTCGAACATCTCAAAAATGCGATTTTTTGCTCAGAAATAGTTAATTGGTGATCACTGATTTCGAATTTTTCTAAAGGCTTTAATTTAACGGTTTTTCGATGTATTTTCACTTGTCATAGCTAGAAATGTTAGGAACAAGCAAAAAGAGAAAGAATTGCAATGAATCCGGCTTGAAATCGAATGTTGATCTCAAAAATGGCCCACTGAGCAAGGTTTGAGGCCATATATCTCAAAAATATGTCCTTTAATTTTTCTGATTTTTTCAGTGTCGATTGCAAATTCATCGAAGAATCCGATTTTGCCATTATTTCATCCGGGTGTGAAGACATTTTTTTCAGGAAAATAGATTTTGTGGACATAAAAAGTATTTTTCAACTTTTTCAATACTTAGACTTTTTCCGATATTTTTGTGCTCAACAGTAAAGATGTTCAACTCGTCAAAAGGAACATTATGCTTTTTTAATAAATTCTGTACGATAAACTTAAAAGAAGTTATGACGTTTTGAATTTTCAACCTGTCCAGAGCCGGCTTTTAGCTCATTTCGATTTCCCGGCTCGACCAAGTCAGCATTAAGTTCCTAGACCATGGATACATCAACCGTCAAAATTTGAGCCTGATCGAAGCACTTTGAACAGTTTGTAAATGGGGGGTCTGGATTTCATGCAATCTCTCAGAAGACCTCTGATATGTAGGTAGTAGGGTTGGCGTTTTGATTCCTCGATGATTCCCGGAACATTTTGATTCCTTTCATTCTCGGAATCATTGATTCCGGGAATCGGTGAATCTCGGAATCAATGATTCCGGGAATCAGTTGATTCCCTAGTTCATATCTCAGCTCAAAGAAGTCCAAATGACTTGAAATTTTCAGATATGGCTTATTATCACCTATTTTTACTATATACCAATTTTGGTGCAATTTGAACAATTTTGAATTTTCAGTTTTTTTTCAGACTGATTCCACATAGAATCTTTTAGAACTTTCACTGGGATCATTATTCGGAGTACGGCACACGGATTACGATATTGGTATCCGGTACTAGTGTTACGGTAGTGGGGTACGGTGCTCACATTACGGTATCGAAGTGCGGTACTTAGGTCACGGTAGTATAATAATAATTGAGTATGACGGCGCACGTGGCAAAGAACGGTTTCCGGGGGTAGTAAAGTACGGCACTCCGGAAACGATAATAGGATACGGTAGTGGGGTACGGCAGTAGCTTGCCAAGGAGCTCACTCAACTGCTACGAAACATGAATTAATGAAGAAAAACATAAATCCTTTAAATCTCCTACTAGACAAAAATGACCTTATTCTCCATTGTTCAAAATCTCGGAATCATTGATTCCGAGTTTCGCTCTCTAGGGAATCATTTGATTCCTCACAAATTAGAGAAAGCGGCGATTGGGAATCATTCCGTTCCTCACCGCGCGAGGGGAAGCGGTCTTTTCGGAATCAAAACGCCAACCCTAGTAGGTAGCGTGAATAAATTTTGTAGAGGCAGTTTTTTTAAACTGTTACATTTTGAATAACTTTTTTTCATATTTGTCTCCCTTTGCATTTGCCAATCCAATTACAGTCTCCCTATAAAAGCCGTCTCTCCCCTCTCCTTCCTTCACTCTCCCCTCTTCACTCGTCCTCTACTGGTTCCTCCTCCACGATGCAAGCTCCAGAAAGAGGTCCCGGCTTCATCACTCGCGCGAAACCCCCGCCCGCCCCGACCGGCGCCCAGGCCCGACCCCTCACCACCGGACCCGCACCCATCGATTACGAAGGCTTGGGACTCGAAGCCGGCAAGCGACCCGGCAAGGAAACCACGGCCAAGGACGCGCCAGCAGAGCCGCTCGCTGAGGAAGAGGAGCCCGCGGTGTCCCTGCAGGTACTGTGCCCTACCGTGTCCTACTGCGACCGTACCGTACCCTACCGTAACCCTCCTCAGAATCTGGTGCTCTTCCTGCTCATCGGTCAGATGGCCGTCTACTGTCTTCA
The DNA here is from genome assembly GCA_900490775.1 of Pristionchus maxplancki. NCBI lineage: Eukaryota > Metazoa > Nematoda > Chromadorea > Rhabditida > Neodiplogasteridae > Pristionchus > Pristionchus maxplancki. The sequence goes on from LS594418.1 coordinate 38,644, forward strand.
TGTCGTGATCGCCTTCGCCATCAGCGATCGTCTGGTACGGTAGATTGAACCTACCGTAACCTACAGTAATCGATAGATACCGCAACCTACAGTAATCCATAGATACAGGAACCTACAGTAATCGATAGATACCGCAACCTACAGTAACCCAAGTCCATCCTGGACTACAGTAACCTACCGTAATCCCACCGTATTCTCAGTTCTTCGCCCTTGGTGTGATCGGCTTCCAACTGCCGATGATGGGATTGTACGCCTTCGGTCTGCGCAGTCCCGTCGGCATGTTCACGCACATCATTGTCTCGGTGAGGAGAGGGGTACGGTAGGGTACGGTAGGGTAGGGTCGGGTACGGTAGGGTAGGATCGGGTACGGTAGGGTTACGGTAGGGTTACGGTAGGGTTCCGGTAGGTAGACCGATAATTGCAGACGGTTGCGTTCGTCCTCGCTATGATTCTGGCCGTCGGTCTGGCCATCTTCATAGCCATCACGACCATCGACAGTACGGTATCCCCACGGTTGCCTATCACGAACTGACTTTATTTCCTAGGGTTACGGTAGCATTCTCCTACAGTATCCCGTCTACCGTACCTCCATTTCAGATCCAACGGGCAGGCTCATAGTGATGCCCAAGTATAAGGTACTGTAACTAGGTTACGGTAGATTGAGATTACGGTACTTTTCAGTTCTTCATGGCTGCAATGTACGATGGGAGCGCGGAGTGGTGGTTGGGGAAGGAGAGCGAGTTGTGGATCAAGGTAGTGATGGGCGCGACCATACTGTGGATTCTGCTCACGGCCGCATATCAGGGTGAGCAGATACGGTAGGATACGGTAGATGGTGGGTTACGGTAGGGTACTGTACAATTTATTTATGGACCATGTTCAGGCTACATCAACTACTGCTTCTATTTCGTCATCAAAGAGGTGCAGATTAAATCTTCTCGACCTACCGTACCCCTACCGTATTCCAGATCAAAGAGGAAGACCGTGGCGAGGTCGTGCTTCCCGACCTCCTGCTGAAGGGAGACGGCGTCGAGGTCGGTGGATTACGGTAGCCGCGGTATTAATCTACCGTACCCTCACTGATCTACCGTGTCTGTGCATTACGGTAGCCGCGGAACTGTATTGATCTACAGTGCCCTCACTGATCTACCGTGTCGGTGGATTACGGTAGCCGCGGAGCCGTATTGATCTACCGTACCCTCACCGACTGCATTGCAGGGCGTGGAGCTCTTCTTCAATATTCACGCGCCGCGGCAAGCGCCCGTCCCGCGGACCTCACGCCTCGAGCGACGCGACGTCGCGCCGCTCGCCGCGCCCTCCTCGCACACCGCCCGCAGCACCGGCCCCCGCACCAGCACCGGCCTGAGAACCGGCGGCCGGCCATTCACCGGCTCCCGGATGAGCGCCCGGCCCGGCCCGCCCCGTCCCACCTCCCGCGGACCTGTGAGCAGCAGCGGCGCGCGACCCGGCAACACCGGCACCCGCCTGAGCACCAAGTCGTTCGGTCCCA
>LS594418.1:41041-54606 GCA_900490775.1 Pristionchus maxplancki
CCTACGTCTCCGGAACCCGACCCAGCGGACCGTCGTTCAAGTCGGGTGCGAACAGTCGTGTCAGCGCAAAGTCGTCGGCCAAGCCCTCGGGGTCCCGCCACGAAAAGTTTGGCGATGAGAGACTGTAGGCCGTTGATTGTATCGAAGAGACGACGATTGATGTCAGCGATAAACCATTCTGATAAGATTTGTTGATGTGCATACGGTTTAAGCGTTTCGAAATGTTTGATGATGGGATTTATCGAATTAAATATCATTTATTCAAAGCTTAATGTCTTGCCCTGTGTTGTCACAGTGTGTACCATAGGGTTGGCGTTTTGATTCCGAAAAGACCGCTTCCCCTCGCGCGGTGAGGAACGGAGAAAGCGATAGCGTCCTTTCATTAACCTCTTTCTCCCTCTAGCAAGAGCTAATTAGGGTAATACACTATCAATCTCTTCACTTCTTATCTCACTCTCATTGCGCAAACTGATAACCTGCAGATCTCCTCAGATTTCCTGTCATTGAGCTTATGTCGATTCTTGCGTTGCACAGCATCAAAGTTTTCCACTTGTACAAGTTAATCGTCAATACTCAAAAAGCGTAAAACCTCTGATTCCAGCGGTCTACTCCCACTCACTCTCTCCATCAACGAGACGATTACTTCGATGAACTAATAGAGTAAACTCAGTTAGTTCGTTTCAAAATATTCGCAGAATTGGTCTGTTTCAGAATAATTGTCCAAAATTACTTGCACTTGGATGCATTCCAATGAAGGTCAAGCGACATGAGTGAGTAGTCAGAGTGTTTTCAAGCGTCGTGAATCCATTTCTCGAAGTCCTTTTGGACCATTCATACTGTCAAATCTCATTTTCAGTTCTCCCGAGACGCTTGCATAGCCATGAAGCCAGGCGAGATCGAATGGGTGAGCAAACATAAAATTATTCGAGCTGCTATAATGTCATATTTTATTCTTGGTGTTTCATGACAAGTGACATGCATAATTGCGATTTTATTTATTTCATTTACAGCTTTTCCGAGACGCTTGCTTAGCAATGGATCCAGGCGATAACGAATGGGTAAGCAAATATCAATTATAATTATTCAAGCTGCATACATTGTTCATCGTCCAGACTATTGGTGCTACGCCTGAAGAGGCATGCACTATGGCGATTCACAAGGGCAGTCGTCTGGTACTGCCTACGCATGAAGCCGACAGATCCCAATTGAGAACAAATGAAACCAGCCGTTTTTCCGTACCCCATTTCGAGTGTAGTATTTTGCATGGATAAAATATATTCACTTGAATATTGACATCGAATCACTGATTATCAGGGATTGGGGGCAGTAGAATCGGGGGGATGGCAACCCGGCAATTTCATTTTCGGCAAACGACAATTCGGCAACTGGCCATATCTCAGTCGGGAATTGACCTAGGGGCATGGGGGTGGTATCATTGTGATCAGTATCAGTTACCTTATCACGTCAGAGATTTGATCTTTGATCTCTGGCTGGTCGACGACATTTCGGCAACTCGCCATAACTTCTCTTAGAATCATCCTAGGACACTCTGGTTGGTACCAATCGATTCCTAATGACCTCCCCTATTCGTTTCTGGAGTGATCTTTGGTCTTTAACCACCCGGCGACATTTCGGCAACTCGCCATAACTTCTCTTAGAAGAGAAAGAGAGAAAGGTAAAGGGTCAATGGAAGTGAAAGTGATCACTTCCTGTGAGAGAAGTAGATCTCATTCATTCCTTCTAGCCAGTGGCCAGTCGTGTTACTACGCTCACCACAGCATTCTAACCCTACAGAAAAGGGGGTATCACTTTACATATCGAACTGCAAACTCGAAACTTGACAGGTTGCTGAAACATATCGCTATCCTCATTCTGAACAAGGGGATTAGTTTTTGAATTTTCCCGCGTTGCCGTATTCGCGATATGTTTCAGAGATATCTCAAATTGCGAAAGTGATTTGCAGTTCGAATACGGTAACGCGGGAAAATTCAAAAATTAATCCCCTTGTTCACCCTTATCTGGAGAGAACAAAGGGGGTCAGAACGCTGTGTCACTGAATCAATTTGTCTTTTGCGCTAATCTATTTGACAATTTACACTGCACTCGTGTTTCACCTTTACCTCGTGCTTTAATTTCGTGTCTCACGTTTCATTGATGCTCCGATTCCAGCGGCCTATTCTCGCTCTATGTTTCACGACGAGGAGTCACTTCAAAAATAGACGGAAACGTAAACGAAAAGGGACTAAGAAAGGTAATTTGGTCACAAAAACAAGTGCCGAGCGAGAATATTACAGGATGGTTTCGCAATTTGATGATGCGTTGGAATTGCGAATTGCTTGGATGTGAAATTGCGTCAGGATGCGTGGTCGAAACTAGAGTGTAGTCTCGATAGGAAGAGTTTCCTGCATTCCAATGCAGCCTACCGTAACCGTTGTGTAATTTTCACACTGTTCTCAAATGCATACGACTATTCAATATTCTGTCCGAATACACTGAGATACACAAATATTTATTACAATTTTGCACATTTTTGAAGTGATACAGCAATTGACGCCATGCAAATACATTTATCACAACTTGGTATGAACATCGTGTGCAAAGTAATACTGTTCGCAATTGTAGTATTACTACGATTTATTGATGGACGCTAGCTCGTTTACGTCGTGAGCAAAATAAAATATTGCGTCTGGAAAACTTTTTTTTTACATTGTTACTGGGAAGGGAATGCTATCCAACTGCATAGAAAATTATCATTTTCAATTTTTAATTTCGTTTGAAGCGACGCTGGAGGTTCAAACATATTTATCACAACAGTACGTATTTCAGGGAAGGAGCTGACATTCAAGTCATGGGCATGTCTGAGTTCCAAATACATTTATCACAACAGCTCATTATCTTGCGTTGACGAAGAAATTAACATCGTGTGCGAAGTAAAAAGTTGTTTTAATCTGAAATATTTTTCAGAAGAGAATAGTAAGCAGGCAAAGCAAACTTACATCCCGTGACTTTTCTTTAGAACATCTTACTGTATGAAGATCCAAGCATGATTCTAGAAATATTAGATGATCGTTATAAGAATGCACCACTTTATCAAAAACCCATCACTTTATCGTATTCAAAAACCCACCACTTTATCGTATTCAAAAACCCACCACTTTATCGTATTCATATTTTAAACGAAGGAGGATTATTAACCGACGATCGAACTGGTATAGGCAGCTGAAAAGGATTTATGATTCAACGGAGACAGGAACTCGAAAGATTTGAAAAATAATCAAGCACAAGTATCGAAAACGAGTATTGCAAAGTGAGAGCGCATTGGTGTGTTGGCATGGCAGTGTGATCGATACAACCAACAAGAGAGAATCAACAATGGTATTAGTGAACGATAGGGGAGGGGAGAGTAAGAGAGAGATGAAGTTTGCGAAGAGACGGATAGAGAAAGAAAGACGCATTTCGATGTGGCGATGCTTCGTATAGTCATTGATAAATCATCTCATATCCGAATCAGCTCATTCATGTTTTTATAAATGTTTAAAAAAAATTCGATGCTCATTGCGAGGAAACAAGATGATATGTTTATTCTCACAATCAAATACAATCGTTATGTTTTCTATCGGAATGATGACATTAACATCATGCGAAAACCAGCAATTCACACTTGTTTGCGTTGGAGAAAGTCGCATACGTCTTCACATTCAAATTGGCCCTTCCGCATGAGCGTTTTTTCTTTGACATTAGAGCCTTTATAAGCAATCTTTGTTGATGTCAAACTCTGGTAAACCATCCTCTCTTGAATGTGGCTTGTTCCGTTAAATCGAAGTTCTTTCGCTCACTGCAAGAATCTTAATGTAATGGACTAACGGAAGAATAAAGAATGCAATATAACTCGGAGAGTATTTCCTCACCTTTAATTCATTCATCTTTGATGGAAATAAAACTCTTTCCAGGCTTGCATTACAAATCCTGCGATCGAACTGGTCTAGGCAGCTGTAATTGAAGTCATTATAAACATTTAAATTAAGGCGAAACCGAATTGGAAGAACAGGCTCTTTCTGGGCACTCTTTTGACCATAAGCAATCAAAAAATGAAGGTGGAAACGCGGTCAATGGAACGAGTGATGTGGCTAGCGAAAGTAGAGAGGGAGAGGGAGATGAGAGATCGTCGAATGAATGAACTGGTCTAGGCAGCTGCAAATGGGGTCACAATGGAGGAAAACAGAGGATTAAAAGCGAAGGGGAGAAACGGAAACAGAAAAAGGAGATGAATGAGAGAAGGAGTCTTACGGCAATCAATAGAGTGTGGTGTGGCTAGCGAGGGAAGGGAGTGGAGGGGAGCGAAAGGAGAGCGAGACAGCGGGAAAGATGGAGAGAGGGAAGAGAAAGAGGGAGGCCATTCGTCTCTCACACTGCACACATTTCCTTCGCCTCGCTCCCGACTCGGTAGTCCCCTTTATTCTTACCCTCTTTCTCCCTATTCCTTTTCGTTCGTTGAGTGCTATCAGTTGCTGGTTCTATTCTAGCTTTTATCGTGTTCAAAGAACCTATTCGGTGCTTGAAAGCCCATTCTGTGCCGTCTCTCGTCGCGTATTTTTGAAGTCACAAATACTAATTGTGTATTTACAGCGGCCTACTCTCGCTCAGTTTCATTTGATGATGAGCACGAACTACGATGAAGAACTTTAATGAAGAATTAATCCGGTAAGCAACTATCATTCGTTTCATCATTGTATTCCATGATCAGCTCATTTCAGATCACTAAAGTGATAACGATTAATGACGACGACAATCGTAACTGACTCGAAGCATTACATTCACCCGAATAATGACGGAGGCCATGAGTGAGCTGATGTATGATGACTTGACATCTACCTTGATATTTCGATCAAATTGTGATAAAATATTGTTTGTTTTGTCTTCAGTCGGAGGACAAATAAGTTGTTTATCACACAATGACAACACCAGTAAACTTCCGCGAACGGGCTGCGGATCGTTTTTAGCAGTAACTCCCAAATCGCCAGTATTGCTCGGCTCACATACAGGTAAAGCCTTGATTCATCTTGCTTGCGACGCCCCTTCTTGTTATAATTGAAGTCATGCACGATCACAATTACTGCAGACGCCTGAACTGTTAATTATCACATTTTAGATTCCGATTAACTCAATGATCAGGAAAACGATACAAATTTACCTTTCGCGGCTCTCCTCTAGATCATCTTATTAGCCTTTTGCTTCAGCGCCTCAGCTGAGGATGAGTTTCTGGTTTTTCTAAAAAGAAACTGGTCGCTGTGTAGAATATGAGGCTGGTTGTGTAAGAATCAGTAAAAGGCTGGCACAGCATTTTTTTCGAATCCGTGAAAATGTGGTGAAATAGGTTCTCAAGGGTGGTGATTAGGGTTGATCGTTCGCACAAACGCACGCGATTCGCAATGCAAATGGAATGACTCTCATTGCGCAATGGGACGATTTCGATACGCAATGGATGCGCAATGCAAATTGATCGAGTCTCATTGCGCAATCGGTCGAAAAACTCGAGATCAAGGCTGAAACATATCTGAATCGACGCGATTCGAGATCATTTCCCTAACATCGCTTTGTCCGCTCGCTGAATCGATACGCAATGGATGCGCAATGTAAATTGATCGAGTCTCATTGCGCAATGAGAGTCGATTTCGCCCTCTCATTGCGCAATCGATGCAAATTGCTCGAGTCGATTCGCAACTTGCGTTGATCGATTGCGTTGCGTCAACCCTAGTGGTGATCATCGTAGTAAAATTAATTTTCCTCTAAGTCGATCGGTGGAGTCATGCTGCAACCATGCTTTATGCCACCATTTTTCGGTATCTCGGTGGAACGTTTGTGAAATGTTTTGAAAAGTTAAGAGCGTATGCAATCGACCATGGCGAGTCGAACCATGACATTTTCGTTTCATGCAAAACATCCATTCGGCTGTTCAAACCTCATGAGTCATACGTGTGTCTGGCCTAACGTGATGCTTGATACGGAAATAAAGTGAGCACACACACTGCATTAATAACAATCCAAGCTTATTGAAATAGTATAATTTTGTGGATTTGCATTTTATCGTTTTTGAAAGTGAAAGTACTCAGAAAGTGTTTAGCTGAGTTTTGTTGCTAGAAAGATTCAAGACGTTAAATCCCATTGATTTCATTATCAATTGCAGCTGTCAGCAACCGATGCGCCGCGTAAAATAGAGACAAATTTTGAAGATGCTCTCCTGAAAACTGACTCAGTGATATTTTATTGATCCCACTCACTTGGATTGGCAATTATTCTCCCCTCGATCTTTAGAAAATGTCAATTTCATGAGCATGCATAGATTTAAGAAGTTCTCTGAAAAGAAATACTTTTTTATATTTTTCTCTATAAACTATATCTGAAACACTTACGTAGATTCTAACGACAACGCTTCTTCGGAGTTAACTGCCAGAAATCGTATTCTAGCGTTTTCGATCACTTTCGAAATGACTTTCACTTTTGATGGATTATCCCACCCTTCAATGATCACTCTATCGATTCCTCTTGCGGTACATTTGTTCAAATATTCAAGAAGACAATCGTCATACTCCTCCGAGTTGACATCCATGTAGTAGATCTGAATGATGCCTAGGTTCAGGAACAACAAATCAACAACAACAACAACAACAACAACAACAACAACAACAACAACAACAAAAACAAACGTCATAGAAGCAGCCGGGAGCCGACATGCGTCTGATGTGCCGGAATACGTCGAGTGCCGCACAGACTAGAGGGAAGGCGACGTTTGTTGACGGCATTATAATTTCGAATCTCGTGGTATTATCCGAAAATTCCTTAACATTGCTTTTTTCAATTCCGTCTTTATTTTGCTTTATCATGCACAGCAAAAAATTTTTTTTTTAATTCGCTCCTATGATGTGATATTTTATTAAACAAAATTACCCATCCGAGATGTCTCAGAAAAGCAGATGATCCCATGCATTTGATGGCCTCAATTTTTGAATATTTCACCGACGAAAATGCAAACTTGTCCACGTGTGACTTGAGCGGCCGTGAGGCCTGGAAGAGATGTCTAGCCATTAAGACTACGGCAGGTAACTAACCAGTCTTAGCTTCGTCAATGATTTCGGAAGGTACTCCATAATCATCCATACCAGTTCCTGTGGCAATCGCTCAATGGGACTTTGAAAGGTTAATGGATCGAACGGTAGAAATAATTCCATCCTGAAAAGATTAAGGTTAACAAACACAAACTATAACCTGTTTTTGGTTGAGAAGGAATGAGGTGCTAATAACTTGTTCGTTTCCCCGCCATTTTGAGAAAGGACAAGCATCGCTAGAGGAAATACTGGGTTATCCGAATAAGCCGGTAAACAAGTATGCAATCAACGTTAAGTTTTTGCGCACTTTTGGCGTTATTTACACAGCCAGACCAATGGTACTGCTCAATTTATAGTGGGCATGTGAGAATTGGATGTCTGTTCATAGAAAACTGATTGTTTGCTTTATGATTACATGGACTAGTTTTTTTCAAAAGGAATGCAATTTATTTGTTCTCCGTGTTTGTCACAAAGTAAAAAAATAATTTTTGGGATTTTTAAGAATTGTTCATCTTCATTTGAATATCATTGGTGAAACGACTCATTCTCTCTGGAAGAGTGTTTGATCATCAGATAATTTGGATTGACTGAAAGAAATATTTTTTTACCATTTCGATAGTCATAGAATCACCTTTCACTATTTGATCGGCGCACGTATAAATTTGCTCGCTGAAATCAGTCGTGCACCAAACCTCTAACCATATCTTTTTTTCGAGTGTAGACAACCCCTGAATGCATGCATCCGTCTTTTTTCTAACAAACATCACAAATAAATACCTTTGCGAAGCCCTCAATCGTTTTCTCATTGAGACCAGTGAGCTCAAAGTTTAAAATGCGAAGCTTGTCAAGTCTTCCCGAAAACATTTCCAAAATAACTGAAGTAAGTTCACATCCAATAACTCCGAATAAGTCGCTCGAGTTCGCATCGAAAAATGGCAGCTTGAGACACATTGACCGAGCAACTGTTGACAAATGAAGTAGAAGCCCAACTGGAATGTGTTCACATGAATATCCGCGAAGCTTATTAAATTCTTACTTGGATCATTCGCCGTAATCTTGTCTACCTTCAGGCTTAACTGGTAAATCGAACAGGCCGTTTTTAGTATATTCCTGAAATATATGATAATCCTTGCTTCTCACGTCAAAATGGGCTCACACAGCGTCATTGGAGAGCTTATTCAGCGTTACTTCCAATTTTCGAATCCGAATTTTTCGGAACAGTCTGGATAGGGCGATCGAGTTTTCTTGATCCAAGCAGTCATATACTGTAACCCTTTCGATAGTTCCTGTGCAGTGACCCAAGTATTCCAGTGTGGATTCGTTCTCAGCATCAAATTCTAGATGATAGGTCTAAAAGGGGTATGAAGATAGATTTTATAAACGCATTAGCATTTCTAACCATTTCAATGTCTACCATTTCTTTGCAGCACATGAACGGTGAATGGTAGCTTTCAATAGGTGATTGTAAGCATGAGAAGAAACCAGGCGGTGGCGCTCGAACAAGTCTCAGTTTGAAACGATGTCTGTCTTCCTTCGCAACAACCATTGCAATATCGATAACTCTCGTCACAAACAAGCCCGGGGTTATTTCGATATAAGTATGCCTATTTGTTATTCGCATAGTCTTGATAATTGGAATGTGCGCTCGCATCATTGAATACTCGCCAACAGCGTATTTCAGAACGCGAGATGTCTGATAGGTTTCGAAATTGGATCGGAGATAAAAAAAATAAAGTAAAAGAATGCACCCTTCGCAGCTTGTAAACCTTCTTCACATAGTCAATGATCAACAGAAGTAAATCAAGCGGTAACGCCTCGAATGCTGATAGATTTCCCTCTTCAGCACCGCTTATTTTATTCGACTTCGAAACAATTGATGTCTTCAGCTTACGAAGCATCGCTCCCATGTATCTGAAACAGAATCTTTTAGTCAAGTGAAAACGAATAATAAATACAAATGAACGAATTGAAGCACTGTTATGATCAACATCACTCATATTACACTCCTAATCAATAGACGAATGATAAGATCCTTTCGTTCACGTTCTTTGACAAGAGATTGAGCATGACCAGTGGTAATGGCCACTGGCAATGCCGGCAGAGGCCCTCATGTGAGAGTGCCCTCTGGTTAATATCAGTCGTCTCTCTTTAGCATCCATCCTTTCCTCACCGGCCTTAAAAAATCCATCCCAAGGATTTTCCAAGGAATCCATCCCAAGGATTTTTTTAATCTCTGATTCTCCTTCGATTTCAGGTCAACATGGACACTCGAGATGAGAGTGGCCTAACCCTTGCAGGTTTGCCAGCGGATATAATTCGTATGATAATTAGATCGGAGTACACGGCTCCGATAAGAAATATGTGCTTGGTGAGAAATATTAAATTCAATATTTTAAAATTAAAAAAATACCCGATGTGATTATAGATATCTCGCAATTGGAATGCATTGACGGCCGAGAGAAAGCGAATGGTAGTGATCGAATTGTTTAAATGCGATTTTGATATGCAGAATAATCCCGAACTCGAACGATTTATCAGTCAAGGCGAAGAATATTTCGAACTCGACCGGGCTAGTCTGATCATTGATGTGAGTCCGCCGGAATAATATACATGGGGCTACTAGATCATGTATGTTCGAAGGATATTATATCCGTACTCTGTGTAGATAGTGGTTGAATATCACAATAATTTAAGGTGATATTCTTTTAAAGTCTTCCATTAAGGCATCACCTAATCTGAAACTGCTGAAGTGGATTCGAAGAAGCTCAAAAATTGATATTCTTGAGCTGAATATTGTCGAGTTCTATCCAAACAAGTTTGATATAGTTGAACAATATCTGGGAAACATTCCAATTCGTCTCCTTTGTTTGAAGAATTTGTTCAAAATGGAAGCAATTGATCGGTTAGTGGCATGATTGATCCTTTAAATCTGTTGCTTTTTAGGCAAACAATCCTGAGCCTAATTCGCTCTAACATTGTGAGACATGTCGAAATCACGTTCACAGTGTTGAACAAAGTCGAAGGAGATGTTTTGAGTAAGATCAAATGCATTGATCATGTTGCATTATCGGGTCTTTCTCAGGTGATTTCATCAAGGACTGCATGAAATACGCGAAATCGATCAGAATACTTGATTATGCTTCCATCCGCTTATATTTTGGACGTCTGCGGGAATTTTGGAACGAATTCGATAAGGAAATTAACGGAACGGGGTCTGTGTCAGCCCAATTCTTTCATGATATGAGCGTGACGGATGATCCTCATGAACGATTAGTTGTGACGAGAAAAGAATAGAAGAGATTCACAAAATACTGATGAAATTATGATGTCGTTGCCAAACAAATTCAATAAAGCCGTACTTGAAAATGTTTATTACACAGTGATACGACTATGACGACGAGTTCCAATCCTTGAAAGTCTGCATGGCTGGTTTCTCCGACTGAAAATAATGCTTTGTTACCACACAATATTTGACACCCAGGATACAATGAGACTCTCAATCCCAAAACAAAGAAGACGAGTAGTGTTCATATCTCAATAAAATCTCAGTTCTCACCATGACATCCAGCACTCCCTGCTGCGTGACCTCCTTTCCATCCGGGCTGACAATCATGAGGACGGGCAGGCGATTGACGTGGCCCGGCTGGCGCATGCTGTCCAGTTTCTGGAATATTCCATCCTTGTTTTTACTCCAAACTAAATGCAAAATGAACTTGTCAACTGTCCACTATAGTTGAAAACTCGTGAGAATATAAATAAATTAAGCTAACCTGAATCAGCGGGTCGCCAAACTTGATGTAGTACCAGTCTTCATGGTCGCTCGCAAGGAATCGCTGCATGTCATCTTCTTCTCTGAACAGGTTACAGTCTTTCTTTGATCTATGATTATCGTAAGATACTGCCTTCTTACATCCCATATCGATATGGGCAAATATTATACTGTGAAAAAAAACCTAAGATTATGTCACTTACTCATCCAGAGACACGAAGACGATCTCGAAATTCGCCTTGTGCTCCTTCATTTCGTGATAGAATCTCCGCAGATCGGGCGTGAATGCGCGACTGTGCGGACACCACGCGGCAGCGAAGAAGAAGCCGAGGGTCTGTAATGTGCATAAAGGTCCATCCTGCCCCCCCCCCAGATTCACCCAGATCAAGGTGAAATAAATTAGTTATAAGGTACGCTTAAAGGTTAAAACGCTGTAAGGGGCACAAAGCGGCGGCGAAGAAGAAGGGTCTGCAAGGTTTTATCAAAATAATCAGAATACCCCTTTGACTTTTTGCTCTAAGAAGCGCCGAAGAAAGAGAAGAGGGTCAAAACAAGGGCATTAAAAATATCAGAATTTTGTTACAAATATGAATTACCTTTCCCGCCAGAACTGATGCATCGACCTCGCCTCCTTTGTGCTTGAATATGTGAGCACCAGCTAGCATCGAGGCCATCTATAAAGGTTGTGTGTATGTGAATGAAATTAAGTGAAGTCTATCTTCCAATTCGCTCTTTAGTGATAAAGCATGACACGTGCCTGCCAAATCACGCTTAGGAAAGAGAGATGGAACAATCGCAAGTAGCATAAAAGTGTGAAAGGAACTGGTTAACGAGAGGCGAATGAAGAGAGCGGAGTGTTCTCATGAGGGAACGAAGTGGTAAACAACACAATTCGACGGAGTAATCAAGGAGTGATTGTGATTGTGAGAGTGATAGAGTACTCTCCCTGATTGTATGATTGTAGATTATTTAGACGATTCATTGCATTTAGAGGCCACTCGAATTAATATCCCTATGATTATTATATACAAATCCCATTCGTTGACCTACCTCGTTTCCGGCCTTGGCGATGAGAGGAAGCGAGAACAGCACTAACAGTATAGAGGCGTTCATCGTTGAATGACAACAGAGTATGGGGGAGCAACTTTATAACGCTTCTGCAAGAGAAAATGCAAAAGAACACGTGTGATGTGGGAAAGAAAAGCAAGAAATTCAAGCCGAAATGTGCAAAGAGGATAAAGATTCGAAAAATACGTCTCTCAGATACGAAATTACGAGTAGTCTGTCTATGACTTGTCAAACAATTCATCAGTTCTCGATACATGCTTGATTCTCGCAGTTCGATGTAGAACAGCGTCATTGTAGAAGTCGACTGAAAAAAAGAATTTCCTCTAACAAAATTCAAATTTAATAATTATGAAATTACCATCAAACAAATAGTTGCCACTCCTCTTCTTCACTCCGGCATCGAAACCGTCGTACGAAGCGGCAAACCACAACTTCTTTCCCAATCGCGGTAATGCCTGAAACGACAAACAGATCGAGGTTATTAGAGATATGAACCGGCTTGAAATGAAACCACAGAGAGAAACCCTTTTGATACCTCTAGTTGATAGCCAACTCACGTCCTTCAGTTTGTCGATACAGCCATAGCTCAGGTACTCCGGGAACCAGTAGTTCTCCAGGCAGAGCTTATCCATCTTCCTAGTGAACATATCAGCCACGATCCTGGGCCAGTCACCATCAAAGTATCCGAAGAAGTAATTTTTATTGCTGTCAACCTCTTGATTGTCGACCTGGTGCACGCGCAAGGCGCTCACTAGATTCGCTAGTTTGAGCAGAAGTTTAACTGAAAATTTTAATTTCAGAGGCTCGAGGCCTAATAAACGTACCTGGATCAGCGATGTCAACTCTCCGGACTGTTAAGGATAGTTGATTAACTTCATGGGAAACTATTACTTTCAGAAGTTGATCACTGTAAAATAAAAATTTTGAAGACGTAAATAAACTTGGGATACTTACACCGCCTCCTGCGATAGTCTATCAAACGAGATGTCCAAATAGGGGAATTCTTTTTCATGAAAAAGTTTGGAATTCATGTTCAGTCGCTCAGCAAATCTCTCAATCACGATTTTCCCAACTCGATTTCCAAGGCATTCGCTGAGATTTTCAAGCACTTCTTCACGACTATTATGTACGGTTATTTTGAAGAGCTAAATCTAGTTTTGCAAATGGTATAAAAGTCAATCGCTCACATTGTTGTTCCGATTCTGATTCCATAAAACTTTTTTCGCTTTTGTAATCTTCGAATAGTAAGGCAGCATGATGAAACGAAGCTCGAGATGCAGTGAATTGTGTTCAGGAACAATCAGTGAGATGTCCATTTTGCCCGCGTCCTTTATCTAGATTACACATCACTTACTGTGTCTCATGTTACAAGAGAAGTTACATGTCCTAACGTCTGTCTGTCCGTCTGTGTGTGTGTGTGTGTGTGTGTCTGTCTGTGTGTCTGTCACGCTCCAAAAAAAGCCTGAAAAACCACTTTAACGTCGTCGCACAGGTCCAGGACCGGTACCAATCGACTTGTCATGAAAAGTTACACTTAAAAAATCAATACATATTTCGTCATCATTACGTCATCTTGCGTCATCCCTATGCAATAATCCGTTTTTCGCGCCGTTTTCAGCGTTAAC
>LS594418.1:56219-77979 GCA_900490775.1 Pristionchus maxplancki
GTCGGGAGCACATGTGGAGAGCACGCCAAAACACGCGAAGCCTGCGATGCGCTTGTGAAAGGCTCGTGAGGCCGAGAGCGATCCGAAAAAGTTGCGATTCCGCCACTTCGTGGCTACATCGCAACTTTTTTCGGATCGCTCTCGGCCTCACGAGCCTTTTACAAGGGAAGATGCCAATGCGTATCCGCAAGCGAGTGCATTTTAACCGTTGCACGCAACCCGGCGAACAACGTAGCAACCGTAGGTTGCTAGTTACGGTTCTTAACGCTAAGAAAAGCGAAAAAGTAGCATTTTATCATTGCAAGAACTAGTCTCACCTTATTCCTCCAGGTTATTATCATCTCCTCCACCATCTTCACATTCGGCCCCATCATTGTATACTCGTCGACACAGGACTTGATGAGACGTGAGGTCTGGAATTTCTCAAAGGTAAAGGTAAAGTTGGCCCCGTTAATCTAGGCGCTCGAGTCCCGCGGGGAGCCACTGCTAGGCCAGTATCTCATCGAATATTACCTAAATCTAAAAGAAATAACTCGAATATCTTCAACATATTCTAATGCCACGCACATATCGAAAAAATGGAGAAATTGCTCACCAATCTCAGCTTGAGCGCGTTCTCCGGGTCCTCGTCAATGATCCGCCATATCAGATCCCTTGGCAGTCGCTCGAAGGCGGACAGGGACTTGGATGATCCATTTTGGGTGAGTGCAGAAGAAGGAAGAGGAGGACGCGGATGCGCGGTATCGCCGTTGCGCTTGGACCGCGCTTGCGGCTTCATTAGGCTACAAATTATCAAATAATTAAAAAGGAAGGTTGAGAACTGTAATTTTCACGTCTTTGCACGATTGTTTTAGCTTGCCCACAAGGACATTCTCTCTAAACCGAGAAGATTAACATAAGACCCGATGGCATCGCTCAAAGGCGAAAAATTGAAGTAAGGTAAGGTTCCGCCCACTTTTAACCACTCGCGCTTTCATTTCATCTACAGTCATTGAGTCTCCTCCGCTTGTCATGAGTGATTCTGATGTCGATTCTCCCTATGAATATTTATCTCCATTCTAAGAGCTGCCTCGCGAACTTGCATGGAAAATCATCGAGTTTGCACCGACTTCCGTTTTCAAGCTTCGTCGGGTGAGTTTTTACCTTAAATTTGTGAATATCCCAACCTGGATTGAAATCGTGTTCCAGACATCTAGCTTCATGAAATCGATCGTTTACGAGTACTCGAATTTGAGGCAGAGTACCACAGTCGTTAAAAGCGTCTCTGTTTTCGGACCGAGGGAGGTAAACAATTTTTAAAACATTTTGTTCGAGCAGATCTCCATAGTATTATTAAAATACAGCTTAATTAAATGAAATATAATTAATTAATTAAATTAAATATAATTGAAATACTGCTGACGCCTGTTCTATTTCCAGGTGCCACGTATATTCGTTATTTGGATATGTGCTCCCAAGCGCGAATCCCACTTATTAGATCTACGCATCATAAATCAACTTCCGGAGAACTTGATTGCAAGAATTATGCGATACTCAGACAAATGCGACCAAAATCGGGTAATTAAAGTAATACAAAAATTAAGAAGAAGAGTACCCAGTATAAGTTGGAAATTGATTATTCGTGTGATAGCGAGCAATTGCTTGAATGTCTCGGCAATTGTACTGGAAAGAAAATCGTTGAAGTGGGAATAGAAAAACGCGTTGGACCAGCTGAAGTGAGACTTGTTTCAAAACTTTTTGATAAGAAGACATTCGGCCAATTGTATTTTTCCTTCAGCATTTTATCTGATCCCGACGTGTAAGCGAATGATAATTGTTTTATCCATTCGATTTAATTTTTAGTGACCGTATTATAGAAATGATCTCACTGTACAGAGTTCCGCAAGTTTCTCTTTGTGTCCAAGAAGTTGCATGCAGTGAACCAGGTTCCGTTTCATAATATCTGTCAAGCTAGATTGTAATGTACTTTCAGCAAATTTACTGCTGAGAATATCGACTCTCGTGACGTCTCTGCAAATAATTCAGGGCAAAGTCCGAAGCCATCGCCCAAATTATTGCTTTGGGATGTACGATGGCGATTGGGCGCAGATAATTCTCGATATGTTCTCAAACAAACTGGACAAGCTCAAAATCGATAGCTACTACAATCCCGAGTATCTCACTAGATGTAGCGCTGACATATTGAGACAGGCAAGATCCTATTTCGATTCGAAGTAAATCCAAAGTAATTTTCAGCGTTTGCCAGAGCTCGGGAAGCGGATTTGGTTCTCAGCAACTTGTAAACAGTATCAACAAGAGATAATGAAGTTCGTAATGAGTATTTGGTCAAAGGTA
Organism: Pristionchus maxplancki; assembly: GCA_900490775.1. NCBI lineage: Eukaryota > Metazoa > Nematoda > Chromadorea > Rhabditida > Neodiplogasteridae > Pristionchus > Pristionchus maxplancki. Next base: position 58,554 of record LS594418.1, read on the forward strand.
CTTTTCATAGCACAATATAAAGCAAGCAACTTATCAATTTTTCAGCAAGTCCGTACAACCTGAATTTTCATACTTTCCTGAATGTCAAGCATTCAACGAGAGAAAGCGAGCCATTTGAAATGGCGTGAATGATATTATCATTCTATGTCAATTGACCGCTGATATCCTTAACTCATTTCGCGAATCTTTCTTTCAACCATTCTTTCGGGAATCTCCGTGCCGTGTTTTGTTTATAATTTGAAGTAATCATAATGCACAAAGGAACGCCTAATTAATAATATTTGTGTGAATACATTTAGTTGTGCAATGAGAGCGAGAGAAACAATGGAGCATTACTTAAGGATGCTCAAGACTTAACAGACAAAAGAAACTACCAGAGGGCAGTACAAAAAATACTAGTTGATCTGTCATACATTGACCTCGTGGTTGCGATCCTGTACGAGTAGAGAGGTGACAATGAAAGATGCAGTCTCCAAATTACTGTTTCACTCTGACCGTTGGCTGTCATTCCATCTCCGTGAAGAACCAATACTCAAAGCAAGGTATGTTGTCTCCACTCGAGTTGCTGCCTCGCGACCTTCTGTGGGAGATAATAGAATATGCACCCGAGTGCGCGGTTCATCTTCGGCTAGTAAGTCATTAATTAAAGATTATTGATTTTAACGCTCGAAATTGTCATTCAGGCTTCTCGTACCCTTCATTCCCGCGTGAATAAGTATGCGCTCGATCCGTCGATAAGATTGGTTGAGCGGCTAACCGTCTGTTATGACGCAAGTGATGCAACTTTCGCTTTTTAAACAAACATTACTTTAGGATGCACGCCAAATTTTGGTCTCTATGGGAATTCCTTCTAAACGCTCAGCCATTTTCAAGCTGCGTATGAGCCTAGTGGATGCGCATGCTCGTCATTTCATATTTGAGCGCAACTCATGCAATGGATCTCTAACTGTATGTTTCAGAAAACTTTGAGTGATGAGCCCTGTAAAACGGATGATTTCAGGTTTCGGATCTAGCTTTTCACCTTGATGATCGTCGAAATCAATTTATCAGAGTGTGCACAGGTATTCTGATAAAAAGTATAAATATGTTCCATAATTTAGGGATTCATGTGGAGATGCTGTTCATAGACGATTGTATAGAGACGCAAAGCTTATTCGAGCTGATGGATTCGATCATCTTCTATAAATTGAGCTATCAAACCGACCGGTTGGAAGATGTTACTGCGTAGGTGGAGTAGTTCCGATCAAGAGAATTCTCAGCACTTTTACCTCGCTTCACCAAATTAAAACGTCTTTTCAGCAAAAATCTTCTCGGAATTATCAGCAAGCACAAAATAAACTACCTCAAACTGCATGTTAGGCAAGTCAAAGTGTGTGATCCAGGTGAGTAGTTAAAAAAAATACTTTTTTTGTTATTTTTTGTGCATTTCAGAAAGTCTTTTGCTTCTACTTTCGACAATGGTGCACACACTTTGCATCTATCAGAAACCAATGGGCAAAATTGCAATTAAATACTTTGCTGGCTCTTTCTTCGGCCTTTTCGATGTTGAAATGGCGCCAATAATTATCGGAATGTTCGCTAACAAGCTGGACAAGCTATTCATCGAGAATAATTACCACTGTGATTACCTGTCCAGGCGAAGTGCAGCGATGTTAATAGAAGTGGGAATCTATCTGAATCAGTTACGACTTATCACATAATTCAGACGCTTCCGAAGCTCGGTAAGCAAATCTGGTTCAATGCATCCCAAGAAATTCATGGGTCAACATTATCTCATATTCAGGATGATTATGTAATCAAAGGTAGGTTTATCAGTTGTCACATCAAGTTGCATGCCCTTTCCAGACCTACGTAAACGTCTGATTATCAAGCACGTTTTGAGAGAAGATGAGTTTCTGTGACTTTCATGAATTCATCGAAAGATAAAGAGCCTCACTGTTCACTTTAATTGATTCGCTTTTTGTTGAATGATCCAGTGATGAATAAATTGGGTACATAGCAGCACCTTCTTTGAGCGTTAAAATTTTGTTAGTGGGAAAGAACCATGGATGCTCAAGTATTTATCGGTCTGAGAAAAATACTAAACAAAAATACACACACGATGACATGCTGACTGCAACAATGATTCAGGTATTCCTCATTAATCCCTTGGAATTAGCGAGCATCTGAAGAAAATTTGTGGTATAGAAAATAGTTTTAAAAAATAAGCGCATCACCTCGTATATTGTCCAAAGGGTGCGAGGTAGAACTTGAGGGAAGATCCTCCCACTTCAACCAACTTTCTTAGCTGAATTTCTCCCAGTAAAGCAGTGATGGAATCCATGTCCATGGCTTGATGGATAGTCACAGTTTCCACTCTTTTAACACAACTTTGAAAATATTCGAAAGTGCTGGCTCTAGATTTGAACTGCCATGCCACGCTTACCTGAAGTGTTAATCAACGAATGATTTTTTATGGTAAGAAACTCACAGATCCATCGCTACGGCCCTTTATCTTCGTGCGAAATCCTCTAGGAGGTTTCATTAATCGAACCCGAAGTGCGAATACAGCAGTTGCTTGGATAGAGACAGCGACCACCTAAAATCTGTTTTTATAAAACTGTCCTCAGAGGGAGGATCTTTACTTTTGAAACCTTGGCAATGTACAACTCCTTGACCGAAGAGATAATAGGGGATTCGAGCGCAATATTGTTCACTCGATACTTCACGTGGCGAGAGGTCTGTAACTCAGAACCTCGTTAGAAATAGATAAGTTATTATAAACTGACCATTCTGAGATCGAAAACACATTCCGGAGCATATTCGACGATTTGACGGAACAACTCTAGAGGAAGACTCTCAATGGGCGACGATATTTGCGGAACTTTACGTTTCTTTAAGATAGATCTCCTTACTCTTGATAGTTTCGTTCCCATGATGCTTGAGGAAGGAATGACAAATACGTTTACATTCAGAGGCTGCCCCTCCGTCTATCTTGGTACTCGTTCAGATCCTCACCACAGGGCACATTTCTCGCAATTGCGCTAAAGTTTTCACTAGAATGCTCAAACTGCTCAATGTAATCTGAAAAAGGAGATCAGATTTCTTACCCGCTGGATGCGCTCTGGCATTAATGCTAGGGCGAGACTCATGCTCCTAGAATGGCACATTCATTCATTCACGCAATCGCTGCATTGTATCCTTTATTATTTAATATTTTTCGTATATAATTAAGAACAAATTAGTAAGAACTTACATTTCAGCTAAGCGATGGCTGCATTCGAGAGATTGCCACTGGACCTGCTGTCGTTGATCATAGAATACGCGCCAGCAGCAGTGGCTTACCTTCGATTGGTAATTACGGCTTTCATCTTCCTTATTTGCACTTTTTCACCAGCTCTCGATACTTATTACGCCCGTCTCTTTCGATTCGGGCTGGATCTGGGAAAGCCAGATAATTATCTCCAGATAATCGGACTTTATAGGCATCACGCTCGCTGCGTTCTCATGTAGACCAGTGCGCACTTCAACCGATGGGAATCCAACTTGTGGAATCAATCTTTTTAAACTCAAATGTGAGTCTTTTATTTTAAGAAACAAGAAAATTAAATTTTTATTTTCCCAACAACAATGTTAATGTTCAAGGAATCTTTCGCATATCTGGTTCCCGCACCAAGAATAAAGCTGTTCGAATTGCGTCTCAAGCTGTGCATGACTTCAGCAAATCTGGATGACAAAGTCAAAAAATTAGGGAAATCAAAGAATGTATGCGTAAAATTTTTTTAAGCATTCAATTGATTTTCTTTCAGAAATACTCCTTCAACATTGACAATGATGAGCACTTTTTTGCGACTCTGGAACAAGTTGTTGGAAGACGCGTCGAAAAGCTGGAAATATATCATAGTGATGACCGTTGCAATTTAGCCGCTGTTATGAACGTTTTCCAACGAATTCATGTAAGAAAAATGCAAGTTTGCATCGACAATCTCACCTCTGACGCCTAGTAAGTGTGTTGAGAGCCTTTGTTTGAAAATATAATGCTCAAAAACAGTTATCAAATCGTGAAAGCTGTCTCGAATCGAAAAGTCGAACAATTGTTTTTGTGGATAGGAGAAGTGACTCATGCAGAGCCCGGTAGGTTTAAACGCCTCAAAATTCATAAATCTCAAAAATAATATCAGTGAATGCTCTACTCGAACTGTCATCGATCGTGAAGTCCTTGATGATCTCTCAAGCTCAATGGCGCCTCTTTGGCATTTCCAATCTCGATTATACTCCTGTGATTCTCGATATGTTCTCGAGAAGACTCGATCAGCTTGAAATTGTCAATCCGGTGTTCGCTCATTATCTTAGAGATGGAGGTGCTGACACACTCATTAAGGTAATTAATCATTAATCATTAAGGTAATTAAGGTAATTAAGGCGCATTAAGGTCATTAAGGTAAGTTTAGGAAAAAGGTAAACTTAACTTCGCACAAATTCAGGAACTTCCCAATGTAAATAAGAACATCTGGTTCGAAGCACAATTTGGTGAAGGATATAGAAGATTTGTAAAGAGCAATGAATACGTCATGAAAAGTAGGCATTTTCAGACCCTAGCATTCTTCTAACAGTGAAAAAATAGCTCATACTTTCAGTCGATGACTCTATTCTGAGCATCAAACATTCATCGAGAGCCGACGAGAAATTGCAATTCTAACACTGAGCACTTTTTATTTCAACTTTCAAACAGAAAAAGGCCTTCTTTTTATCCTTCTTTTTGCTTCCTTTTCATATTTCGACAACCTTTCGACATTTTCGTATTCATTGCAAGTTATTTCGGATAAACAGATATTTCTGCAATAGCATTTCTATCACAAAAGCGCTCCTCTTTACTGCTATCAAGCGGAGAACAGACATCTATACGTATATTCTCCAAAAACCTCCGTACTTCCTGGTTTGCATCCCTATTCCGATAATCACTGACATTATCCTCCTTTTCTGTGTACGCATCTCGTCATAATAATCTCCAGTTTGAACGGGATGGATTCCTATTAATATCAAAGGGTACGTGAGAGACTCTGCATAGGGGAAGTCTTGAGCAGAGGAAGGCGAGAGACAATGGAATATGGAGAGAGGAAGACTATGAAATGATGAGAAAATCAGACACGTAGACGACCGTCACACCACTGATACAACTACTAAAACGTTGTTTTTAATATTGTTATTGTTATTTGTTGTTTTTTGCTATTGATAACATTTTGTTGTATGTAGACAGGCGACACAATCACACACTACAGAGACAACTACGAAGTCGTTGTTATTCCTCAGACAAAGCGTAACTCAGACGTAGTCTGTCCTAACAATGGATACCACAAAAAATCTTGTTTTTCGCACAGAATCGAGACAAAACGCGTACATGATGCACTCTATTCAAAAGAAGATCTTACATCTTTGCGGCTTATGCAGATCTCTATTTCTCTCTCCCTCTATCCTCCTCTCCATTTCTCCGATTGCACCCAACTAATCCAGCGTCTCGCATTGGCTTTAATTCTTTGATTGCTTCTTTCTCATGTATTTAACACATCGACTTCTTATCAAAGAATCTAGTGTCTGCAAACATGAATATCTTCTCAGTCCGATGAACTGCCCTTGTTGTTTTTTAAAAGATTTTTTGTTATTCTTTTGATGTTTTGATTATGCAACAATCGTTTCCGATGACATTCCTGGTCGGGGTTTGGTTCTGGATTCCCGTGCTCATCATCCTCATCCCCTCCACCGTCCTTCATCTCCGCCTGTTGATGACTATCCGAAACGGATTCGCCCACAGCAAGTCGCTCTTCTATCGATTGTTCATCGTTCAAGTAGGTCACAAGCACTTGTGGAGCTCCCGGAACTTGAGTCTCATGTTACTAACGGGGACGGAGACTTTTTCGGGAACTACACAAGGTATGTAGATAGTAAATTAATTCTTATTCCAGAGTCATCTCGAGCTGCCCCTCCTCTACTTCCACCTTCTTGGAAGACTTCTAATCAAGGATCAATACGCGGGACGGGACTTTATTATATCAACGAATGGCAGCATCTTCCCAACATTCTACTACTATGGCACGATCTCTTTCTTCCTGCATGTGCAGGTAACTCTTTTTCGAATTATAAAACCATTTTCGAAATGCAAAATTCCAGACTTGGGGAGTGATATTGCAGTCTACAATTCGATTTGTAAACATTTGCGCACCGGAATCGAGAATGTATAAAGTAAGTTTAATTTTGTCTGATTTCCACAATTTACTTTATCTTTATCATAATCAGGTTATTGACTCTGCACCTACTTACGTGTGGTACCTGACTAATACCCTGCTTCCCTTTGCCATGATGGCGAGACTGCTATTCCTCGAGTCGGTTTCGTTCGACGGAAACGCAGCGCTCTATACTCCAGCCATCGTTGTTCAGGTAAAAACCTTTTTCAAACCAAAAAAAGGTAATTTCAGTCAAACTCCTTGCAAGGAACCACGGTAACTGCGTTCACAGCCGCATTCAGCGCAGTCTGCTATGCCATAATGCTAAGAAAGATCAAGACTCTCAAGAATAAGTTGTGAGTTTGATTGCAACTCTACGCTCCAGAGAGGTGAAATGTTGCAGAACTGCAAGCAAATATCGAACGGAGAAGCGATTAACTGTGGTTGGATTCGCGCTATTTCTTGCTCAATGTGCAATGACAGCATCCTATTTGATTATCGCGTTTGCAGCGAATGATAATGTGAGTTAAACACTTTTCGAAGCAGGGCGGCAAGCGCGAAATTGTAAATGAGAATAATCAGGAGATCTGGTTCGATGTAACAGCTAAGGCTAGGTGAATTACTCACGTCATATCATGACTACTTTAGATGCCCCTCGTCAACACAATGAGACGCATCTACATCCTCCCTGCTCTCCTTCTCACATTTATCAATCCGTGGATGCTGACATTGACCAATAGGACTCTGCGTAAACGGTGAGTAACTCTCCTCATTTTGCGAGCACTTTTTAGAGTTGACTGCTGAGGAGAAAGGCCCCTCGTTCTCGATCTTTTGAACGTAGTTCATATATTTTCAGCATGCTCTGTCAGCAGGTAAAAGTGGTCACGTAATGCTTTACAATAACGCCGCACCTTCCGGATGAATTAATTTCAGTCGAACAAATTGAGATGTTTCACAAGAATAAATTATCTGAGATCATTTTCGATACACATGTACAGACAGATGAGATACTCGCTGGACAAAAATAGAATGAAACAGAGCAGATATGGGGTGCCGAACTTCAGACCGTCTCAAACTTCTCGTCTTCTCTTAAGACGTGCTTGATCTTCAAGTAGCGACTATCGGCTGAAACAGATTAACGTTTTTGGGTGATTTTGGAGTCAAGAAATTCTTTTAAAAAATGTATCACTCACCCTCCACCGCATACTCCTGGTAGGTATAAGCCATCAGTCTCCCCTCAGCGTAGTCGTTATTGCAAGTGGTTGTGAACCACACGTCCTTGCCGAGGAGAGGTAGACACTGAATAGAAATTGTTTTGCTGTTCCATCTATATCACACAATGTTTCGAAGCAACTTATCATTTTAAAGAATCTTGGAAATTGCTCTGTACCTCTCTCAACACATCCGCATTCTTGCTCGACAGGTACTCCGGGTACCACTGATTGTGGATGCTCAGCTTGTCGAGAGACCTACTGAACATCTTAAGGAACACAGGCGCCCAATTCTCGTCCTTCATTCCGAAGAAGAATCGACTGTTGCAGTCAATGGCAAAGTCAGGCGATTGGTGGATGTGCAGGGAGAGGAGCAGACGGGAGAGGGAGAGGAGGAGCTTGACTAGAAAGTATTTCGGTTAAAAGTACTAAGATTATAAAAGTAGTATTAGGATTCTATGCATCTCCCCTTTGTTTCTTCTTTGTTTCTACTACTATTTCGTAGATTCTACAAGTACTTTCATGCTTGGGCAGAGAAAGATGATGTTGGAAAAAAGTCTAATTCCAACCTGGATCCTTCACAGCAACGTTCGCCACGTGTAGTGACAATTGCTCCACGCGGTGCTTGCAAACGGCCATTTTCAGACGACATCTGAAATATGTGTCATTCTCAAACACTATTTTTCGAGTATGAAGCTTACCCATCGCTCTCCGAAAGCTTCTCCGCCCAGACTTTCAGCTTTCCGAATTGGGATCTGTTGAGCAGACGAGGAATGTGGTCGTTATCGAAGCACTCATCGATTTCAACTGTTCCGATTCGGCCTCCTATAATTTGCATGTCAATAATTGTGGCCTTCTCATATTATCTCACCGGGTCTCATGATCATAATGTGAAAACGATTACCGATAATCAGTCCAAGAATCTCCGGCACGCTACGGTTGTTGACGGTAGGATCAAAGTCCAGGCGATACTTCTAGACATGATCATCATTCATTCAAAACTCGTTCAAACTTATACTTACCATCACTTTCCTCCCCACTGTCCTCTCGAGACGCTCACACATGTCCGATCTCAACTTCTGCAGTTTGACGCGTAGCTCGAACAGCTTTGACTTCTTCTTGGGAATCTCCAGCGTGACAATAATGGAGCAGGGAGAGCATTCCTGAAAAAGTTCGACATTCCATAACCTAGGCAAACTATCTAAAGAATATCACCTCAGCAGCTTTGCTGATTCTCAGTTTATCCACAAACTGGATCGCTTCGAGCAGGACTGCATACTCATCCACGCGCGATTGGAGCTTGCGGGAGGCCTGAAAGGATATTATCATCCTCTGCCGACTATTTTATCATTTTTTTCATTTTATCAACGTACCAATCTCAGCTTCGTCACCGTCTGCGGCGCGTACTCGACGATCTTCCGGAAGAGTTTGATCGGCAGCTTTTCAAGAGGCGAGAGGTCATCTTCTACTGTGGTTTGATCAACGTTGTCATTCACTTCCACATCAGCATTCTCGTGTTCGTCTATGAGTGAGTGGTCATCTCTTGGAGCAGAATCCACTTTGTTGTTCACATCCACGTCATGGTCGACATCAGCCTTCTCGTTGTGGTTGATGTCGACATCGGGATCGACAGCGGTGGTGAGGAGGGATGCGGTCATGATGAATACTGAATAATGTTTTAAAAGACAAATAATAGATCGAGCCGAAATCGCAATGCGAATATAAGAGAGACAGAAGAAATAATTAACTGAGAGAAATATTGAACTAGAGAAAGTGACGCTTCATTCTCATTGCGAGAAGTAAAGCGCTGCCAGTGGGTCCCCTCTTTCGATCGCTTTCAAGTGAGATTGTGAAAATAAAGAATGTAAGATGTCGTTGTGGGCGCTCATCGAGCATGAGCAGGACATCGAGCAGGATATCGAGATGGAAGAGAAGAGAAGAGAGGCACTGGAAGTGGCAGATCGATTGGTGAAACGAAAGAATCAGTGATCCCTCGGAAAAATAGACAAATACTCCCTACTCTTGATGTTGAAATAATAAATAAATGTTTATTGTCAATTTCTACGTATTATCTTTCCCTGTGGAAAGCCCATTATGATTTGAAATTAATTTTATTTATTCGCCATTTTTTTGTTACTTTGATGTCAATACAAATCATGAAGTCAATGTGTACTTCCTTCCCATTGTGACATAGCATTGCCCGTAAAGATCGCGAATATATTGCAAATCTCCTTCTGATTTTAGCAGGCGCCCATTGATCATGTGAAGTATAGTGAAGATGCTGAAATTCGAGTAAAAGTAGATGATATTGTTCACGAATTACTGACAATCGATCCTGTTTACGCCGATGAATCGAGTCCCGAGCGCGAGAGTATGTGAACGAAACGTGTACATCTGCTTCGAAATGCATCTCTTCCATTATATTACCACGTATGACTGATGCTATTGTATCCATGTGGGTATTAGTCAATTTATCCTGAACGATAAAATGGTCAATGAACTTGTAAGTATGTATTTATTAAAAAGAAGCCCAATTTATATTTTAAAAAATATAGACTACTTACGATGTAATTAATGAAAATTGAGTTTACGACGATATTTTGAGCCTCCAGTATTCCAATTTCATTAGTCGTTAGACGCCATCGTCAAGCGGGAGAATGGGAGTAGACCACTGGAATCATAGATGGATGAGCGTACGAACAATGTGATCAATTAAAGGGGGATAGGCACGAATATCTGGCTAACAGAGCACTCGACGTGAGATGATAGGTCGTCTTTACCCGATCGCACTTTCGAAATTCCCAGACTATCACTTTGAGTTCAAACCGAGTTATGATGAATTGGCTGTGTGCCAAATGCACCTGCGGTGCAGGCAACGAGCGAGAGAGCTTGGGAAATGGAGTGAGCTGGCTAAGATGACTCTCTCTCGCTTCGTGCCTGTCCCCCTTTGATAGCAGAATTGTACGCGTCACGAATTCGGCGGAACATAGAAGTTGTGAAAATAGGAACTAGACGCTTTGAGAACGTCGAATAGAATTGTCTGCTAAGGGGGAGGCCGGGTTAATCAAGTGAGATCTTGATGACTCAGTTAGATACCACTCGGGATTGAAATAAGGTTAATGAGCGGACGTTTGCAGACTTTCACTGTCTTCTTCTCTCGTTAAACAAGATGCACAGATTAGGTTCTTGGAATCTGATGAAGGCAAGTATTTTGGTATAGAACTGGTAACTCTCAACTAAATAGAAGGTGTACGCGGGGAAAGAAGGCAGACATTCATGAACTACCGACTAGGCAACGAGAAGGGAGAGGCAAAACTTGTTGATGATGTTGACCACATTGTGAGCTTGCTCAAATGCACAGCTTGCCTTGCGTGAATAAGCAAAAAATTTATTAAAGAAAGAGGAAAACGCATAAGAATGGGATAAAATAGGAAATATTCGTGAGGTCAGAACTTCTCTTCTTGTCGAGATAAATGCTTGATTCGCAATGTGTTGTGAAGAAAATGGGCGTGGTCCACTAAGAAAAAGAGAATCTCACAAACGGGGCAAGAAATGCAGTAACTGAGACCGACCTTGCATCATGTAGTCATCCTGTATGTAATTGGCCTCTACTTCTTCGTCATTGCATGTTGTCTCAAACCAAACGTTCTTTCCCATGTGCGGGATCTTCTTCAAACACACTTTTTTTCATACCAAGGTGTGATGAAAAACTAACCTCTTTCAAAATATCTATACTTGTCCTATCAAGATATCCCTTGGATGAATAGTAGATTATGGCCAATTTGTCCAGTTTTTTGCTTGAGAGCATTTCGATAAAGATTGAAGCCCAATCTCCGTTCTTCAACCCGAAAAAGGAGTACTTCCCTGCTTCTCGGACGGGATATTGCATTATTCGAAGCGAGCTAATGCGAGATGACAAGTCAAGTAGGAGTTTCACTAAAACAAAAGTGGGTGTGTATTTGAATCCAACCTAAAACCTGGATCTGAAACATCCGGTTGATCTAGTGAGATTGTCAATTTGTTGACTTCGTGTCGTCCAATCACGTCAAAGATGCGATCTCTGTAATTTAAAATACATTTTATATTTCAATTAAAATAGCTCACGCGAAATTGTTCGATAACTTGTCCATTCGAAGATCCAGATGATTGCATTTGAGATCTTCAAGAATTTCGCTGAACTCCTTTTCATCATAATCTTCGTATGAGCATTCGATTTTTATTTGTTCGATAGTTCGGCCCATACAGTGCTTTAGAGGTTTCAACAAACCCCAATAATCATAGCAATTCACGATGTAGTACTAAAAGAAAATTTAAATTTTTTAAAGACCTAAAATAAATAAAAAAAACGCACAGTCGACGATGTTCGATTGTATCCAATGCGCCTCAGCTTGTCAAGCACATCCGGAGAAGGAATATTGCATATCAATTTCAAATTGAATTGCCTCGCCATTCCTTGGAAAATTTCAATAGTAATGTTTCCTGGGCTTAGCATGAGACTTTCGACGAGAATAGGAGATTTCTTTTGTTGAATATACTCATCGACTAGAGACTTGAGTACAGAGGATGTCTGAATCTTTGGAGATAGGAAAAAACAATAAACAAAAAAGGTTACCAGTCGTAAATTCAACAGCGCCTCTGGAACATACTCAATGATCTCCCAAACAAGTTCCCGGGGTAAATTCTCGAGGATACATGGACCTCGATAAGACATTGTGGCCTCTCTCTCCTTCGTTGCTTTGCGTATCTTCTGATTCATTTGAGTGATCCATGCATTCAGCATTCGCTCTATAGATGTCATTCGGAACACTGGTCCTGAAATAACTCAATTTAGTGAGAAAACATGGAATGGTTATGGAAATATGGATGAAATGGCGAACAGAAGATGGCTGATTCAACCGAAGTGATATGTAACCATTTGAGAAGCTGATTCATCTCCCCCATAGCAATGACATTTATATTCCCCGATGATTCTAATTTTCGCTCACGTCATTGTAGTGTTCTCTCTCGTAAATCGTTCCCTAATTTCAATCCTATTTTCTATTTACAGCACAATGTTTTCGAAACTGAGGAAATGGGTCTCTGGCAAACCCAACCCAGGGATGCATCTTCCCTAAAACTCTCCATCGATGAATTGCCACGAGAAGCCGTTTGGAAGATCATCGAATATGCTCCAGAGTCGATTTTCCAGCTGCGAATGGTAATTTTTCTCTGCAATGTTCGTTTCACGCACTCTCTCGCCGGTCAGAAAGGCTAAAGAACATGTAGAATTAAGAGAGTGTCAATCTCTTGTTTAGAGTGAAAACATTGCAGACATCCAAAACACTTCGATCCCATGTCGACGCCTGCATACACCAACCCGAGACCAATCCTACCTTGGAATTGATCGCCCTGGTCTATGCGAATTCCGGAATGCCGTGATCTCAATTTCTCATTCTGATGTTCCTATTCTTTTGTATAAAATATTGATTCATTTGAGTTTTTGACAAGTTTAGTGCAAAAGTGATAATGAAATACGAGTAAATGTGAATTATATCGAAGTAACCCTCTGACCAATAAAAATAAAACCCCGATTGAGAATAAAAGCCAATAAAACCCCGATTGAGAAGAAACTGAATGGATTACGCTGAAATATACTGATTTGCTCGAAAAAACTATTTATTTCTGTAATCTTTGAAAATTTCGAATAAAGTCAGTTCGCAATGAGCCAGAAGCGCATACAGTACCCGGCGCACGCGTGAGCAGTCGTTTTTGACTTGCTCTACATTTCCCCCTTTCAACAGCAGAATCGATGCATTGCTGCTCTCGTTTTTGTCTTAGAAGGCTAATTGTAATCTTATTGTCCGCTCATCAACTCACGTTAGGGAAAGGGGAGAACAATAGAGGGAATTCCCTCTGGCAATGCCTCCTCTTATACACTATGCCGCGAAGCAGTGGTTGTATGACTCATTCCATGCATTTTTTTTGTAATTTTCCCACTGTTTCCTCATTTCAGATGCTATCCCGATTTCGAAAACTGAAGAAATCTGTGTCCGGCAAGTTCAAGAGACCGGCTCAAGGTCGAGAAGAAGGAAATGACGAAATTCCATCGTCTTCTTCTCAAAAACCATCTGCCCTCGAGGAATTACCGCGCGAGCTCGTATTCAAGATCATCGAATTCGTGCCGGAGAAAGTCTGCGATCTGCGACAGGTAAATTTCAACGTTTTTACCACCATTTTTCTCCAAAATCACGCATTTGCAGACATCGCGCACGTTGAAATCTCACATGGTCGCGCTCGCAGCTCAGCCCAGCATTTTCCCTCTCGCAGAACGAGTTGTGCTCACTCCTCATCGAGTGGAAATCTGCGTTCCTGAGAGGAAATCGAAATTGTTCGAGCAGCGGCTCAAAGCTCGATTTGCTGCTTCGGACATGGGAATGATCAACCGAATCGCGCAGTATGAAGTGGGGAGGAACTCGATTGTGAGTCAACGAGTAGGTCATATTAGGCAAACAATGCCCTCATCAATGCACACGCTCTCTCGTTTCCTATGGACGACGAGAAAGCATTGCGAAATGAGAAAATGTTTGCACGCCCAAAATAACAAAGCACCGGTGTGGTCGTGTCTCTCTTTCTTTAAATTAGAGTTTTAAGTTGAGCTGCTGAAATGATTCATCATCTTCATCAAAATGATTCAAAATTGTTTTCGCGAAAATGAGGTTTTCTGATCCCACAGTAATGTCCCATTGCAGAAGTACATGCTGAATCACTACAGCGACTTGCACACGGTGGACTCCCTGAGGATCTCAATGGGAGCACAAGTACCGGTCATGGAGGTTATGGACAAGTTTGACGCGGTAGACACCGAGGAAATGCTCAAAATGCTCGAACTCTTTCACTTTCAACATCTGAAGATGAATACGGAAACGTTTTCAGACGAGTATGGGTAAGAGTTTTCTTTCAAATTAGTAATCAAGTACGTTCTCTTGCAGTGCATTTCTCTTGAGATTGATCGAGCGTCACAAAATCGAGAAAGTCACGCTTTCAGTTTATCATACGACCATTCTCGAGCCAGGTAACTTCTATTTTCGAAAATGAGCACCAATTTGTTTTTTACAGTAAACTTTCTGCTTGAACTCTCCTCGCAAGTCCGATCGCTTTGCATCATTCAGAACTATCCTAAGGGTAGTATCGCTAATCAATTCTTCTTCGGAATTGAAAACGAGCACTGGGCACCAAACTTCATAGAGATGCTCAGCAGGAAACTTGACAAATTGTGCATCATTAACACTCCGTTCCCTGCATATCTCACTTGGCTGGCTGCTGATGTTCTGAAAGAGGTTAGATTTATTAATATATTCGTTCAAATGGCAAAATATTCCAGCGCCTTCCCTATCTGGACAAGAAAATTTGGTTTTCGGCCACGTGCGAATGCTATCTGGAAGGAATAGAGGATATGGAAAATGACAATGTGATCCAAGGTGAGCTCTAAGTAGATGTTATCTAACAATTTTTAATTTCTGGATTTGATTCGAAACCGAGATAATTCTCTTCAGCCGATAGCGCAGATGTCCCTCATCGCTCCCTGCGAATCAAGCATTGGTCGAGAAAAGACGAGGAGTTTTAAAAATGCTTGAACAATTGTTCGTATTTGCTTTTATGTGTGTCATTTTTATGTTCACGATGAGCTTGAAATAGATAAAATGCTACTGTTCTCATTATGTCGCTCAATTCAGACAAAATTTTTGTTCTCACATGATCAAGTGGGTGGAAAAGTGATGTCAAGTGCGACAAGTGGTGCCACTGAAAGCCCTCTAGCAGCGCTTGTTTGTTACGACGAAACTGTGAAGAATGTGCAATGGTTATTAGTTCATTTAAATTGTCATAATTCCATAATTAACCAATTTTAGCTGTGCATGATTTACTTTGATTGTTTCAATTGCAGATGCTATCTGGACTGCGCAAATTGAAGAAATCTGTAACGGGCAAGTTCAAGAAATCTTCAAGTGAGAATAAACAAGAACGCGATGAGTCAGATGAGGAGAATGATGAAACCCCGACGACATTATCTTCTCAAAAACCATCTGCTCTGGAGGAACTACCTCGTGAACGCGTATTCAAGATCATTGAATATGTGCCGGAGAAAGTTGAAAAATTCGCGGCATCGTTTCCAAATCTTTCCAATCTGGAAGAATTACCCCGGGAACTGTTGTGGAGTATCATTGACTATGCGCCTGAAGCAGTGCTTGGCCTGCGAATGGTAATTTTAACCGATTTTTTTAAAACGATAAAAAAAAGTTTCTTTTTAAATCGTATTTTCGAAATAGTAGAACCAACAGCTTCAATTGTAGGCATCCCGACTGCTTCGATCTCAAGTTGACTCGTACATTGCCCAAACGAATACGATTCTGCTCGCCGAGCGAGTCACATTCGCATCAGTGATGATGGAAATTCGAGTTCCTGGGCGAAAAGCAAAGCTATTTGACTTGAGGCTTAAATTGCGCTTGGCCCCATCAGATTTTATAGAGATTGAGCGAATTGAAAAATATGAAGCTCGCCGGAAAACGAATGTAAGTTGATGAATATATCACCACAGTCAAATCTAACATGATTTTAAAACATACAATTTGTGTCAGCTAAAATGCTAAAAATATATCAAAAATTCAGGTATACATGCTGAATTATAACAAGCATCCGACAATTCTGGAAGTTCTAAGAGTCTCTTTGGGGCGAGAAGTTGAGTCGATGGAGATAAATGACATATCTGATGCGCTGGAGAAATATGAAATTGCTGATATTCTTAAGCTTTTTCAATTTCGCCATCTGAAATTGATTGTTCATAATTTTTCGAACAAATATGCGTAAGTTCGCCTTTTCTTAATTGATGAAAATAATATCAAATCTTAAAGACATTTTCTCATGAAAATGATCGAGTGTCACAAAATAGAAAAACTATCGCTTTCATTATATACAACAACCGTTCTCAAGCCCGGTAAGTGGTCATTTCATTCGGTAATTAAGGCCGAAATGCCACTTTCAGTGGACTATCTCATAGAACTTTCCTCAAAAGTTCAATCGCTATGCATCATCCAAAACTACCCGAAAGGCTGGACCGCAGTTGATCAATACTTCTTTGGCGTTCAAAATGCTTATTGGGCCCCGATCTTCATAGAAATGCTCTCTGCAACCTATAAACTGGATAAATTAAGCGTCATTAACACGGCATTTCCCGCATATCTCAACACGCTGTCAGCTGATGTGCTGAAACAGGTGATTTCCCTTTTTTGGTACTTCTTCGGTTTCTGGCCCCCTCTTCCCTACCCCTTCCCCTCCCATTCATTCCTCAGAATCACCAGTTTCCCTTTCGGTGGAGGGTTGAGGGGGCCAGAACCGAAGAAGTTCCTCTTTTTTGATGATGATGTTCACTCCTTCGAGAACCCCACAATAATGCGTTCCAGAAGCTTCCACTCATTAGGAAGAAAATTTGGTTCTCAGCTACATGTGAATGTTTTCCCGAAGGACAGGAGTACATAGAGAATGACTACTTCATGCAAGGTTAGATCATTACAATCAGATGTTTTCAATTTATCTCCATTATTCGGGAAACAAATATCATTTCAGCTGATACCGTTGACTCTGTCTCATACCCCTTCCTCAGAATCAAGCATTGTTCAAGAAGAGACGAGGAGTTTTAATGTTCGAAGCAGTTCTTCCCATTTCATTACTATAATCTTCGTTGATCCGTCTCTTGCACCCTTTCAGTAAAGTAAATAATGCTCTCGAACCCGCTCGGTTCAAGGTTTTTCGCTCATTGCAACTCGTTTAGAATACATTGTTTGAACTCCCTTGGTCCCTTATAAGAGGCGCGAAGGGATTGAGAGGTTGTCGGATCTCTGGATATTTCATCTACCAAAGAAATCTCTACTGTTGGATGTTTTTCACTTTTCGATATTCAAATCGCAGTCTTTGTCTACCGATGTTTTCTTCGCTACCTCATCCGTGACTATACATTGAATAGCACTAGTTCCCGATGTTTCCGTGAAGATCCCGCAGGTTTAGCCCAAATTAGATGATAATTCAGAGCATTGAAACGCCTTTTCTCGTTTCAAATTAGAGCCGAATTAACGAACGGGCCGTTCCGAATTAGGAACACCCTTGAGAGAGTCTCAAGTGGGGATGGAGGGGAATAACGAATGATTTGACCATCTCACTTTTCCACACTCTCTCGTTCTTTCTAGCCAATACCCGTGATCTATGAGAGAGAAGGGCCCCATGCTTGGGAGGAGCGCAGATAAATTCCGGACTCACTCTCACGTATTTCTCTCTGACCAGCGGGCGAGATGCTTTTTCATGGTTCTGAACCGGCCACTCGAGTATAAATACCAGACAGAATTAGCTCGAAGAAAGATACGACCTCTCAATGTGTTCCCTGTACTATCGCCCTACTGCTAATATTTGACCACCCCGGAACAAGCACTTTCTCTTTCTCACACATCCGCTCTTTGTGCTCTTGTGAACTCTCGGATCCACTCATCTTCTTCGCAGCTACTCATTCCCATTCATGCAAATGCAGTACTCTGTTTGAGTGTCTTATCATTGACAAAAATAGCTCGCTTACGATTCAGGTAACTTTCCCTTTCTCCCATACATCTCTTGAACTCTCGGACTTTTCTTCTATTCTCGTCATGTGTTTTCCTCCGCTCTTTGCTCTCTCTGATCCACTCATCCTACAATTCTCATGTTCTTTCTAATCTCTTAAATTTGGTGCCTACAGTTCGTCAGTTCTGTCCGTTCTTTGATTAGCAACTCATTAATTCCTCATTTTTATCTCCAAATATCGTAGACATTGGTAAATTAGCTTCTGAACAGGAAATATGGCTATCCCTTCTTCTTGCTGCCCTTACAGCTGCCGCAATATTAGGCTCTCTGCCCTCACGGATCCACTCATCTTTCCATACTCACCGCGTCATAGTCTAGACATCTAATTCTTTCACGGTATTGTTACAGATGTGGCTACTCCACTTCATCCTCCTCGCTGCTCTAGCAGCAGTCGCAGCAGCAGCAAGGGACATCCGCATCACGCTCAGGCAGAACATTACGGCGCCCTGTCCGGGAAGTGAGAGAAGTTTAAATATCCTGGGTTTTTTGTTATTAGTTCGAACGCAACCGGCAGAGGCATTGTACTTAGCCGAGGCATCAGTAGATACAAATTGCGTAAAGCTCAACGAGCAGAACGTTGTCGCGCCCTGTCCGGGAAGTGGGACAATATTTATTGTTTTGTAGTGTGAGCGGCAGAGGAATTGACTTAAGTTGTAGCGACTGTTGATAGAGGATGCGTGAAACACAACCGATCACTTTTTCCAATTTTGAATACTTTTTAATGTAAGACGTAACGAAAAAAAGAACGAAATAACAAACAAACTAATGTTTGGTCAATCGTTGGATGGAACACACCTTTTATCAACACACCTTTTGTACCTTTTATCAATCAGTGGGAGTCGGCCTTTTTGGTTCAATGAGCGCTGAAACTCAACTGAACACTTTCAATACGAGATTCAAATTTCTAGTCAAAACCGACTGAAACTCGATCAACAACGTTCGAAGCGACCTTTTTCTATAGCTATTCTAGTGGAAAAGCAGGACTTCCTACTGTTTTAGGCATTCAATCAAGATCTTTCAGTCAAAACCGACCTCGTCGATCGCAATTCGATCAAGTTCGCCTTCGAGATGCTGTCGGGAGCGCCGGATCAGAACCAGGTTTATTACTCTATATTAGTATATCAAAGCGTCTGTCCGTCCGTCCGTCCGTCCGTCAGTCAGTACGTTTGTATGTCGGTCACGCTCATGCCAAAAACCCCTTTAACGATGTCGTACAGACCTGGGACCGGTACCAATCGACTTGTCATGAAAAGTTACACTTAAAAAATCAATACCTATTTCGTCATCATTTCGCAATATTACGTCATCACTATGCAATAACCCGTTTTTTACGCCGTTTTCAGCGCTAACTTAACCAAAATGGCCGTGCGAGGTACCAAACAA
>LS594418.1:80093-90096 GCA_900490775.1 Pristionchus maxplancki
TTTTGCATGTAAGAGCGCGCCAAGACACGCGAAGCCTGCGATGCGCTTGTGAAAGGCTCGTGAGGCCGAGAGCGATCCGAAAAAGTTGCGATGTAGCCACGAAGTGGCGGAATCGCAACTTTTTCGGATCGCTCGAGGCCTCACGAGCCTTTTACAAGGGAAGATGCCAATGCGCATCCGCAGCGTTTGACAGCCTAACATCCGATGCGCTTGCGAAAAAAAGCGCTCGAAGACTCACGAGCCTACTTTTCATGTGGGTAAAAAGCAAAGGGAAGTCGGGAGCACATGTGGAGAGCACGCCAAAACACGCGAAGCCTGCGATGCGCTTGTGAAAGGCTCGTGAGGCCGAGAGCGATCCGAAAAAGTTGCGATGTAGCCACGAAGTGGCGGAATCGCATCTTTTTCGGATCGCTCGAGGCCTCACGAGCCTTTTACAAGGGAAGATGCCAATGCGCATCCGCAGCGTTTGACAGCCCATCCGATGCGCTTGCGAAAAAAAGCGCTCGAGGATTTCTTGAGGAAGCGGCCAGCGTTCAGAGATCATTTAAAACCTTGAGGAAAGCGTCAGCGGCAAGCGGTGCAAAATGCAAATGTATTGTAAACGTATTTTAACCAGCACGCCACCCGGCGAATAACGTAGCGACCGAAGGTCGCTAGTTATTTGACTTTTTCTGATAACATTTCCAGAATTCACGCACAATTGCCTTGCAATTAGCTCGAATTCCGTACATTTTTAGGTCATTGTTATCGATTTCAAGGATCCTTTTCATTACGCCGTTTTTGAGTATTGTCATCAATTAAGCGAATGTCATCCAACAAAATGCACTGAAAGCACAGGGAGGGATGGCTTCGCGAGAAATTAACACTTTTTCGCTCACTCTCTTACCGGTCAGAGAGACGATGCAAAATGAAGAGAGACATTTCTTGCCAAGCCATCCCTAATCTCAGGTCACAGTGACCGACCTGGAGGGTCGCTCTCAGTCCGTCGCCTTCCCCGGCTGCTACCGAGTGAGGATGACCTTCAAAGTGCTCAAGCCACTGAAGAATCCGTGAGATAATTTTCATAATTTGGTAGAAATCGACTTACAACTTTCGCTACCGGTCGCTATTTGGTTAGGCAAAAGTATGGGTGACGATGACATTCAAGGTGTTGAAGCCGCTGAAGAATCCGTGAGTGGATTATTTGCAGAGTTTAAAAAACGGTGAAACATCTGTTTCACACCGTGTTCAACGTTTCTGAGGAACACGGGAGGATGATTTACGAGAGATTTTTGTTTGGAAATAATAAATTCATTGGAGCTAGATATTGCCACTGTCAACTAGAGCTCACAATCAGTCGACCAGGTGAGAGAGTGTGTGAAATGAAGAGACGGTGACTCGTATTTTGAGCTCTACTGTCAACTCTCAGGTACGTCGAAGCCTTCCTCCAGTTGGGCACCAACATTCCCTGTTCGTCTCCTAGACATGCCAGCTCGGCTGGGAATATCTGTGCAAATGTGAGTACCTTTGCGTCAATCAGATCACTTGTCTTTTCTCAAAACATGAATTATATTATATTAGGACTGGTATGGTTATTGGAGGTGTGACCATGAAAATTCCCTGCTCGTCCCCTAGACACGCCAGCTCGGCTGGGAATATCTGTGCGAATGTGAGTAAGATACGTTCAATTATGTTTCACAAGTCATTCAACTACTCAACGAATGACGCGAATGTAATACTCCGCCCTTACCCCTTTTTAAATAAAACTGTCTACACCATCAAAGACAATAGTTCATTATTTCGCAGGTCACCGACTCCTCCTCCTGGTGCCCCTCCTCTTCCAACGAGCGCGTGAGGAGCATGCTGCAGGGCAAGCAGACTTGGTGACTAACTGCCTGCATCTAAAGAAAATATGAATCTTCAACACATCTAGTTCATAGAATTAGTCCAAAAAGATGTGGTCAATGCCTAGCTGAAGTTGTAACATTAGTCCCCTGCTGCCCCTCGTCCTCCAATGAAAGAGTGAGTACCATGCCGCAGGGCCAGCAGACTTGGTCAGTGGGATTGGGTAAATGGCTCAGCTGGACTATTGGGGCGTTGTAAGTGAAGAGTGAGGGCACTAGCCCATTTGAATACTTTTGATAGTCAATGATCGGTCGCCAATTGCAAAATTGCATTCTAATCACGTTTCATCAAGCACTCAATTGTCCGTTCTTTATAATTGATATAGTTCCATGAAGACTGACAATTATAAAAAATTGAAATAAAATATAGTTGGAGATCAAAGATTAAGTTCAGCCAGTTCTGCAACCTGTGCGGCACGCTCGATCGTCCAGACGTCGTTTCGGAGCTGCAGCAGCAGGTGTTTTTCCAATTTAATAAATATTTAACGATTCAAAACTTTTCAAAAACTGAAAATCTTACCGAAATCGCCCAAGAGGAGAATGAGAATCGCGAACTGACTTCATTTCCAGGTCTTCAACGAGAGCGGCGACGAGAAGTGCGACACGAATGCAGATACTCAGACGGTGGCGTTCAGGGTACGGTATTTGAGGGATACGGTAGATGGAGATACTGTGGATTAGAGATGGCTTCGCAAGAAACCATCTCTTCATTTCACGTACTCTCTCACCGGTCAGAGAAGCGAAAGAGCAGAGATATGCAGAATGAAGAGAGTCATTTCTTGCCAAGCCATGGTCACTCTAGATTAGGGTATGGTAGAATTGGTCATGGAAACTGATGGGTACGGTAGAACATCAGTTGTCGATCAGCCACCGTGGTGTATTAGCAGTTTCTGGAATACGGTAGTCGACAACTTGCAGATGTGCACCGAGTAGAAAGTCACTTCTCGATAACTGATAATGGTGTATTATCCTGATCCAGAGTACGGTAGTCGACATATCTCAGATGTGCACGCCCACGGAGGAGGAGCTGCGAAGGAAGCACCCCGAGGCCGAGGACAAGATCAACGAGTACTGGCGGTGGATGAAGCAGGTAGGTTGTTGTTGTTGATGTTTGTTGTTGTTGTTGTTTGTTGTTGTTGTTGTTTGTTATTTGTTATGCTGTTTTGGAGGTGAGATATGTTTCACAAGGTTGAGAACGGGCTAACGTGCGCGGTGAGAGTAATTTTTTCTGCATGTTGTTTTTCAAAACAAAACAAAAAAATGGTACTAATTCTCCAAGGAACCGTCGCGCACGAATCGTACTCTTACAGCACAAAATAATTCACTTTTCTGCATCATCTCAATCATGTCTTTCACTGTCATGGTAAAACTGCAGTGCGCGCTGAGAAAGCAGTAATTGACGGACGATTTTTTTTTTCGTGAAAAACAAGTTATATTTCTAAAAAAACACTTCAGGGCGTCCTCACCGCCGTCGTGCACGTGCTGGACAGGGAGGAGATGGATGAGAACAAGATGCGACAGTGCAGGTTGATCTTTGATCTTTGGTCGATCCTCACTATTTCCTAGTACTTCACTTTGTTAAGAAATAGAATTGCGATTATTGCAGAACGCTCTGCTCGACGTACGATAGAAAGAGAGGCGTTGGAGACAGCTACAAGGTTTGATCTTTGAACTTTGATCTTGGTATCGCTTTTCCTCCCGCTTCAACTTAGTATTTTTTCGTAAGTACGACATGCGCCGGAAAAATCGCATTCCACACTGCCGAAACGCAGTTGAAAAAATTGTGAAACATATTCGAAACAACAATTGCAGCGGATTTAGGAAATGGATGTAGATAAAAACAAAAGCAATCCAGGCCACCCTCAAATGAGTGAGAGAATATAGAGGGGCGGGATGACAAGAAACAGAAGAACAGAAGATACGAAGTACTTTCAGGCCACCCTGCTCAAGTCCATCGATAAAATGTGCACTCCCAAGGACGAATACGCAGCCTGTGTGATGCACACGCTCAAGTTCGATGTGGATGGGAATATTTGATCTTTGAACTTTGATCTTTGATCATCGAGGATCACTTTTTAAAATTTATTCGTATTATCTGATGCAATGCAACAATCGGGATGTAATAAAGCAGTTTAACGTACAGTAAAGCTTTCCATCAATATTTCCTCGTTTCCATAAATTGTCGATCTTGCGTGAGATTAGGAGCTGCGCGCTCGGCGGGCATTTCTGTGCCTGCGGAAGAATTTCATTTGACTTTGCACCTTGAATGTCCTTACGAAAGAATACGAAGGGCTGGTAACATCTTAGCACTAAAGATGCCTCACCTGCGGTCAGTGGCGAGCCGCAGCATGTTTGGTGAGCGTCTGAAATTGTTATTTTGCCTATTGTATTCTTTAGAACAATTTCTCTAATGAACTCTCACCTGGCTCTACCGGACGATAGTCTCGCGTTGCTTGCCGGTTCGGTTGCTGCAAAAGGCAAAATAATTTAGAATAGGCATCTTTTCTATGCGAAAAATAGAGAACAAGTAACAACACTTACCAGAAACAACAATTGCCAGCAGCAAGCACGCAACGAGAGCGAAGAGGGAGAACCGCATGGGTGAAAGTGAATGAGGGAGAGAGAGAGAGGGTCAATGATGGTCAAAGAGGTAATGGTCAGAGGTAGAATCACTCCTATACCTCTATGACTCTCCTATTCCATAGCGCTCTCTCTTCAATCAGAGAAGCGATAGAGTGTGGAGAATGGAGAGAGGCAAACGATTCATTCTCTAGTGAAACTGCCTTTGTACCAGTTCTGAGAGGCACGCTCTCACTTTCATTGTTCACCCACGCTCAATTGTGTTTGATGAAAACATAGTGGCATTGAATTCCTTTCCAGATGTTCGATACGAAAAGTTGATATTGTAAGGCAGTAGAGATTGCAATATTGGACACGAATTTATCATTAAAAATCTAAGCATTTTTTCCGAATTTATCCAATGAGTCTTCAGTTTCCACCGGCAGGGTTGAGGAAGGCGTGCGGAGGCTGCGAACGTCTGAGAAAAGGAGATTTATGATGATTATTTGATGCTAAGGTAACGGCAGAAAAGAGGAAATAAGGCAGAAGTAAGTCGATGAATGGCCTGACTCTCTCATTTCGCCACGCTCTCTCGTTTCTCTGACCGGCGACAGAGTGTGGCGAAATGAGAGAGTCAGGATATAGCTCAATAAGTCTCACCTCACTCGGCCCGTCTTGCCCACTCCCGGATCGCCTCTGTTGTCTCTGCGTTCACGAGTACGCGCGGGCGCGTGAGGCACTTGCGAGCGCCTGCAGTTTTATACTGATTTCAAAACAGGAATTCATTTAAATCGGGATGAAAATCATACTTGGCTCTGCCGGACGACAGCCTCTGCTCGGTTACTGCAAAAGATAACCGGGTTTCAGCAAATAAAATGGAAAAATCGACGAAATTGTAAATAAACGGAATGAGAAAAAGCCTAAACAATATAAAAAAAAGCTCACCACCGAACGCCGTCGAAATAAGCATGCAGGCAAGAAAGAGGACGAGAATCAACTTCATTTTGCAGATTGGAAGGCGAAATTGGGAGAGCGAACGCTCTTATACTCTTTTTCAGCCAAAGTATTGCCCACGCAGTGAAAACATTCTCCCTTCTTTCTCTTATTCGCCCGACTCTTTCTTTTACAATGCTCTCTAGGTATTTGTCGAATCGCATCGCTCTCTATGCTCTAGCGTATTTGTCGAATCGCATCTACATCTTACTTACTCTTTACCAGGTCACTCGCTGAGAGAATGTAATAAACAAAGAGACGCTTGACCAGTGTATCGAACTCCCTTGCACAACTCTCAAGGTTGCTCTGGGTGCGCGAAAGGTGAGTGACCCTAGCTGAAGTGTCTCCTCGTTCTCCCCGATGTGTTTCATAATACCCATGAAAGCATTCATAATTCCCATTTATCGCAGCATAATTTATGTATTAGTATTCGTACAATTAGAGACCGCAAGCTCCGCCCACTTTCGGGGAGAAAGGATTCCCTCAAAATCTGCGCATTCACTCGACATCGCGAATTCTCAACCAATTTGGACGATCAAGTCCGTTTTGAGTAGCTCTCAGGTCCCTTCACAAACTGTGAGAAGGGGAACTGGATACTTTTATTTCAAGTAGGTCAAAATCGATCGGAAAGGTTCGAAAAGTAAGGTTTCGTAGCTTTATAGTGTTGCTGCTCAGCTCCCCATCATGTATCCAGTGTAAGCTGATTTTAGAGGATTTTAGAAGATGAGAAAATAATTTTACGATTTTTCTCCGAATTGTCGGAGCCTCTCAAAAATTTTGACAAAAAAATTGCAAAATTTTGCAAATCCTCTGCAACATATGGGATTCGAACTTGCGTCTTTAGGGCAACGTCGCTAGCGCTCTAACCAGTAGACTAATCGAGTCTGCTCTCTCGTCAGTAATCGAGTCTTGGTACGCCAGGAGTTTCTCTTTGAACCCGATTTCGAGCTTTTTCCTACTATGCCAGGTCGACCGGTTTTCGAGCTCTACCGCGGGTTTAAGAAAATATATCGAAATACGGTCAAAAGTATAACGTGATTGGGGTCCCGAGGGACAGTTCGGCTACTGTTAGGATGTTGGTAGGTAAAAACGGCGAGACACCTCGCGGTCTCTACGTACAATAGTTTATCGTCGATAAATCTCAATACGTCCTCAATTTGGACTGTTGGATATCATCTCCGATGGATATCGTGGAGCCCGGCTGGTGCTTCACTCCGCACAGTCGTGTCGGTAACGGTGCCTGTTGTCTTGTTCGATTGCCGCTCGGCTAAAAAAAGGTTTAAACGGATATAGAAAAACTCAACATTGTACGTAATTGAACTATGCTCTAACGGTGCTAGAGAACATGCAGAAAGAAAAGAGTCAGTAAGTAAAAGATAGTTGGGGGGCCGCTGACTTACTCGTATGCCCGAAGAAAGCGTCGTTCACCGGGTCAGACGATTCTGAAAATCATGAAAATCTTTTCCATGAAAAATGTGATAGTGAGAATAAAAAAGTTCAATTTGCAAAATAGCTTACGACTCAACACCGCGGCGATCAGCATAAAAGTCAAGAGAAAGAGAAGGATGAGCCTCATGGATTCATCAATCTGCCTCGACAGTGCTTTTATCCGCTCGGGATGAA
This sequence comes from Pristionchus maxplancki, assembly GCA_900490775.1. NCBI lineage: Eukaryota > Metazoa > Nematoda > Chromadorea > Rhabditida > Neodiplogasteridae > Pristionchus > Pristionchus maxplancki. Next base: position 87,152 of record LS594418.1, read on the forward strand.
TCACATAATTGACGAATGAGAAAGAATGAGATGTCAGTTCGATCAATTCGGCAAGGATCACTCTATCCGACTGTTCTCCCCATCTCCCCATCAATTGGCCATCAAAACATCCACACAGTGTACTAGGTGAAGTTATTTATCAGTGAAATGTGTATCTGGAACTCAGGGAGAGCGCGTGAGAGGTAGTCTGAACGGTAAAATCGAGGAATTGTTCATCCATCTTGAGAGTTGTCTATCAAAACATTAACGTAGTGCACGGCGGAACGGAATATTCGTCTTTATCACGTGAATTTGATTGAGGACATTGACAAAAGTATGAGAGGTAGTCTGAATGGTAAAAGTGAGGTTTATTTCCCATGACGTCCGGCCGTGCCCGCATCACCTCCCCCGCCTCCGCCTCTGCTGGTTTCATGTTCCGCTGGAGAACATAGAAAACGTAAGCAAAACGAAGATATTTAACCCATTCTGTAGCGAAAAAAATCATTCTTTGTTATCGCCGCCATTCAAGATCTCCTCATTCTTCTCCAGACTTATTTTTTCTAGTTGATTTATGTAATACGACTAGCCAGAGGCACTGTTCGCACCATAACATACCGGTAGGGCCCAAGAACACGTGCTGGTTGATCTGATCAGCAGTGGGGATCTCTGAAAATTACTTTTTTTTATTATATTTAAATTTCATTTATGTTAGTAAACTCGTTACTCACGCCCGAACGCATTGGCGAGCAGCATGCAAGCCAGGAGAAGAACGAAGAGGATCTTCATTACTGTAATGGGGTACGGTAGGGCTTGGTAGAAAGAGAAGATGTTAGAACTCGGGTACGGCAGGGTAATGTAGAGTACAATAGGAATCGAGATAGTGAACTCATCAACAACCGCCGCTTTTTATACCCACAACAGCCCTCCTACGCTCATCTAGGGCCCGGTAAACAGGGCTGGGCGAGATATAAGGCGAAATGGAGAGGGAAAGATCATCTTATTGTCTGAGTCTCCTAAGTTCGCACACTTTTTCTCCATTGTTAGTCTCAATCGTCGGAGAACGATCAAAACACTGCAGACAGTGCTAGACAGCATGCGAATTGGAGAAAGGGCGCACATTTTCCCATCTTATCGGATACCTTTTGAATTCGGCCGCACCCACTGATCACTCCAAAACACGCTCGCTCTAAGGTTGCGACCCACGCGAATTCTATTCGAGTGATTAATTAGGGAACGGGATTCATTTCTCGGCCAACCGGAAGGTGATCCCTGAAAGATCTCTTTTTCACTCCACACTCGTCAACAACATCAAGAGCAGGTTCGAGGACCATCACAATATCTCATGGATTGCGCGATCTCGAAAACAACCTTCTTAAAATAGTATCTACGCTGGAGAATTCAGGACACAAATGGATAGAAATACATTTATCACAGATGCAGTAGCTTGAATCGCTATAGGATCGGACGACCTTAGCCGTAGCCTCCGCGTTTCGCCCGCCCTTGGATCTCAAAGGCAACTGCTTCTGGAGCTGCAGCAGCATCTTCGACAGCTGCAGCACGCTTGTGAGGCGCCTTGGCTGCGGTGGCTGCAAAACGGAGAATGAAGAGGTTTAAGGAAATAGTCTGTATTGAATCTTACCCATCGGAGCCGCGGCACTCATTGCCTTGCTAGGCATCGGGGCGGCTGAAATTTGCGACACTTTTAGATATAGTGAGGTGCTCAAGCTCAGGCCTCAAGCCGCAGGATTTGAAGTTCGAGGCTCAAGCTCAACCCCTGCGAGTTCAAGGATTCCAAACTTACCACCGTACGCTGTAGTCAGTAGCATGCAGCAGACGAGAAGAATGAGAAGGAACTTCATTGCCACGACTTGGTCACAGTGTTGGCATCACCGTAGATCATTCTGACTTTATACTGCACAATGTTGATCCCTCGGTACCAGTGAGAACGTGCAAAAAACGACAGGGCAATCCTTGTACTGGAAAATGGACTGTCTACGCACCCGGGTCGAGATCTTCGTCTCCTTTCATCTCACAGTCTCTTGCACCATCTGACAAGAGATGAAAAGGGTGTCACTCGTATTCCGAGTTCTACAACGCACCCAGGGCACAGACTGTCGAAAATACCTGCAGTCGATATTACGCTATTCGCCCAATTGCCCCTAGAGATGGCGGTAACAGGTGAGACACAAATATATTCCGATAAACAGAAATGAGTCAGTGAAGTGGCACGTATTTCGTAACAAACGAAGATTAACTGTCGCATTTATCCCAGAAACGGTGCCGTCAAATCGGATATTTGTTCGGCCAGCGCCAGTAGAGGCTCCATCGAGCCAGGCGCTTTGTAGCTGCTGATGGAGGGGCGCTACGTCAGTGCTGTTTGTGTATATAAGGCGACCGAAACTAATATTGGGTGATGGTAGAGTGAGTTTGAACAAAACTCTCGATGTAACAACAGTTTTACAACGCAGTTTTGCCAATTTCTGAAAATGCTGTTGTTGTCTGCCTTTTTCGAAGCATTTTTGACAATTTTGCAATTTCATCGAATTTTCGGCATTTCATATTTTTCGCTGTGTCTTTTCATGTTCATGCTTTTACTGATTTACAATGTATCAACAACATGGAATCGTATCAATAATTTATTATCATTTCTGGGTAATCACAAGATCATCAATAAACGTCTTCATCCGAAACACAAGAGGTGTGTGGATTCATTGGCTTTCCACAACGCGTTTTCAGAGTCTGAAAATGCGTTGTTCCACTCATTCCTCCCTCCCCTCCCTTACCGAGTTGGTCGCTCCCTCTTTCCACAACGCGTTTTCAGAGTCTGAAAATGCGTTGCTCCACTCATTCCTCCCTCTCCTCCCTTACCGAGTTGGTCGCTCCCTCTTTCCACAACGCGTTTTCAGAGTCTGAAAATGCGTTGCTCCACTCATTCCTCCCTCCCCTCCCTTACCGAGTTGGTCGCT
>LS594418.1:103658-121343 GCA_900490775.1 Pristionchus maxplancki
TTTTCGAAATTTCGTTCTATGTTCTAAGTTCGAAAATTCTACAACAGTGCAGAAATTGTATCCAAAATACATGAAAAATGAGCTTCATAGGGACATGTTACTCAGTCTGGGGAATCCCCACGTCAAATAAAAATGAGTGGTATAGACCAAATTTTTCGAAAAAATTCGATATTTGTAGGTCAAAAATCATGATTTTGAATATATCGAAAAATTTATTGATTTTTTTCATGTGGTATAATTGAACTTTTTGTAGAAAATATGAAAATGAAGCGCTGTGTGAAAATTGGGCGCTGTAGCTTAAAAACTGACCGAGTTATGGTTGTTTGAAGTGGTAGGTCAAAAAAAATCGATAAAATGCAAATTTAACCAAATGACCCGGATGGGTCTTCTCAGTACCCCCAAGGGTACCCACGATCCAAATATCAAAGCAATCGGAGACAAAAATGTTTTTTTGTAGCAGGCCTGCATTCTTACAGGAAACTCGTGTTATTTGTATCTTTTTCCTCATTGGAAATCAGTACTGCATTCTGTGACTTCTCCAGAATTACAATTAGTGAACATAACTGTTTGGTGCCATGTACGTAACTTCTTATCGATGAATAAGATTTATCGGTAATTGATTACTCGAAGAACTCCGGAAGAACTCAACACTTGCCCCACGCCTCGCCCATCGATTCGATCAGGACGAGCATCGCGACAAGAACAGAGCGATTTTATGACTTTTATTTTATTTTGTTGCGCCCACACTGAATGTACTGCACTAGGGATGACAATTCGGCATGCGCCTCTCTCGTTTCAAATGATCTCTCGCCGGTCAGAGAGGCGAGAGAGAGCGCGAAATAAGGAGAGTCGAATGCCGATTTGTCATCCCTATACTGCACCATTCTATGAGCTGCGCAAGAAAACTATTCATGAAACATAACCGTATTGTGCCTTTTTTTATTAAAACGTTTTATCAATAATGATTTATCATTAGATGATCAGGGTTTTTTGCACTTGCCTCTCGCCTCGCCCATCGAGTCGATCAGGACGAGCATCGCGGCAAGACCAGAGAGGTTTCTGTCTCTCTTGTCCACTGTAGGGTAGAAGATGGGCAGCATCTTGAGAATGGCGGCGGAGGCCTCGTCCGGGTTGGTCTTGCACGCTTGGAAGTCGTCGTAGATCGCCTGAGTGTACGGTAGATAAGGTAGGGATACGGTAGGTCTATCAATCGACTAAGGGTACGGTAGATCAATCGATCAAAGTGTCGATTACGGTAGGTCAATCGATTGAGGATGTGGTTGGTATCAATTACAGTACCTTGAATTGAGGGAAGAGCTTGTTGTCCTCGAGGAACTTGTAGAGCTCCGTGCGGAACTCCTTGCGGGACTTCTGCACGAACTCGGTGTCGGCCTGCGATGATATCGATTAGTACAGTAATCTGAGGAGTTGGAGTACGGTAGGGGTACGGTACGATACGATACTGTAGTTCCCAGGTATCCATCAGATTACGGTAGCTCCCCTGCTTGACCTACATCGTTCAAAGCGATGGCGATGAGAGGTAGCGAGAGGAGGACGAGGAGGAGGGAAGTGTTCATTGTTGGATGATGGTTTAGAAGAGGAAAAGCTCGTTTTTATAGAGATTTGCAGGATAAAAAGTGAATCACAACACGTGGCTTGTGGGAAAGAAATGCGATCAGAAAACTTTGCTAAAATCGCGATTATGAAACAACTATTTTTGCTCGTTTCACCGTTCGAACATTGATTCCTGAAAAGTTCCTGCTACCGAACAACCGAACAAAAGTACAGTACGGAGTAGATTCTTGCACTGAATGTTTTTTGCTGTGTCAAAATGATTGACAAATGAAAAGGATCGGACTATTCATGGTAGTTTGGAGCAACACGCACCCGCCCTTAACACATCCGTTCTCGTTAGAAAAGGTGAGAGAATGGGCGAAACTGAGATGCAATGGAACAGTCTATGCACCTATTTATCGTCTCATCCATTCACTTTCTCTGTTCTTTCCTTACCAAGTTCCCGACTTGACCAACGATCGGTCAAAAAATATAACCGAAACAAGGGATCCCGCACTCAATGTTGTTTGAAATTGATTCGCATAATTTGAGACAGTAGGTAAATTGGAGATGCAATGGATCAGATAGATGTTCACAAATCGGCTGCACCGAAACAATCAGAAATCAAATCGTCTGTATAAATTGCACGATCTTCCGTCCACTTCACTCTTCACCTCATCTTCTCTTCAATCATGAAATTCCTCCTCGTTCTCCTCGTTTCCGTCATGCTCCTACAGTCGGGATTCTGCGGTGAGTACTGCGTTTACAAAATCACTTCCCTTAGTTTTCTAGATCCATTGACTATTGGTTGAGGTCCTAATTGTCTTATTCATCCTTTCAGCCATTGCCAATGCGGACAGAGAGATGGCGGGCGCGGCGCAGATTCTCTCCGGAGCAGGTTAGTGATCGTCCATTTGCCCTGTGATCCTAGTCTAGTCCACACCTATCTGCAGATAAGTTCTCGAGTACGCTAAGCCCTTATCTTTGCAGCCGCACTCTTCACCGCCGAGGTCGATGCCGCTCAGGCGGAGCACGCTGTCGAGGCCGCCTCATTCAAGCGCGCCTCGGGCGTCAGGAATGAGGCTGGCGCGCCCCGCGCCCTCACCAGTGACACGGCGATTGACGCGCCTCAGGTGTGAGGGTGTTCGCACTGTGGATTCGTAGAGTTATCAGTCTCTATTCTTCTAATCATGAATAAAGACCATTCGATATATCAATCATGTATTACCTACTATTCGCAATGCAATGAAGGCTTCAATCTTATAATTATTTGTTGCATTAAAAAAATAATTCTATCGAACAGAGAATATGGAACGGAAGTGCGTGTTTTCGTCTCTAGTTCACTCAAGGATCATCACTATACCCATCTCTCTCCTCAATTTCTCCTTCTCTCTCCGTCCGATCTCTGGTTATTAACTGTTTACATCAGAATTGGGACGATCAGCTTCATGAGTTTGTTGCAATTCACATTCTCAGGCACAAAAATGCGGGAAAATATAAAGTTATGTAAATAATTTTTTCAATCCTTACTCTTCAACCAAATCGCTTTCGATCAAGAACACACTCTCAACAATGTCCCGTGAAACATATTTGGACGCACCAAACGAATGTTTATTGCATTTCGAAATCTCTTCATTGTATCTACCAGATCATAATCAATGTTATGAGACAATAATTTAGAGATCAAATACTACACTGTACAATCATGACGGATCCATGAACGAGAGGAGGGTGGATGAAGTATCGTCTACTTATCCCGAAGGATTCGCTGCGGTTCCCGTTACAGCTGCGCGCCTGCGACGACCGCCCATTTTCACGGACATCGACCCTGCGATGATCAAAAACTAGTAAGTGCTAGAAGACTAGTAAGATGACTAGTAAGTGCTAGAAGTTCGCCATTAACAAATAAACCAACCTGCCGCACGCTTCTCAAGCTGGCGCGGTCCCTCCATCCAGACATGGTCGGCTGAAAAAATATTTCATTTTCAAATCTCAAAGGCTTTAGATAGTGTTTTGAAAAAGAAAAAAACAAACCTGCTCTCTTTACTTTCGTTGCTACTGCATCAACGGCGCGAGGTCCCTCGACCCAGGCGTGATCGGCTGGAAAGAAGACAGTTAGACAGTTATAGATTTATACATGTTGGAACACATGAAAATTTGGAAAGCAAATGGTAAGGGTGAATAGGTAGGAAATGCGTTCGATTGTTAAACTTCAGGGGAAAATGCTCAGAAAATAGCGCACCTCCATCCACCACCTCCTGCGCAGCTCCAGAAATCTCTCTGGCTTGAGGTGCAATGGCTGAAATGAATGAATGAATGAATGAATTAATTAAAATGAGAAGAAGATGCTCTTACCAGTCAAGCCACTGTGCAGAATCATACAGCTGACCAGCAGTGCGAGAAGAAACTTCATTCTTGAATTTCAGGAGAGGGGTGAAATCACCAGATCCAGGGCGGAATATATACCGCCGGACGTCTCCGGTGCGATTGATCTTTAGTTGACAACATCCAAGTGCTGAAATCTCTTCCTTTCACCTACTCTCTAGTTCACTCTAACTGAGATCGAGTGTGAAAATGGAAAAGGAAAATCAGGATTGCCATGATCAACAATTAGTGCGAGGTTCCCCACCCTTTCTGTACTTTATCTGGAGAATTGACTGGTGGTCCAGTCAGATAGAACGAGGGTGAATGTGAAGTGAAGACAGTCACACCCTTGGTATTTTCCTGAATTCGCCAACTGTGCCCAGACAGGGCAACTTGGATGTAAACAGATTGTAATCAAGAGTCGGACGGGAAGAGAGCGAGAGAAAAGTGATGAGAGGTGTAATAAGGGAAATGACGGGAAACACCTAGTGACGATCGGTGGACTAGAGACGAAAACATGAACTCGCGTTGATCTTATAATGAATTTTTTTATAACGGCATATTTCTCACAAGAGATCGCTTGGCTCTTTACAACGCACAATTGAATGTTGCTTGAAACATACTTGGAATATCAAGCCTTTATTGAGGGACGCGGTAGAGATATACAACTGGATGTGAGGATAACGCTATGAGTCTAGAATGGGAACATCCCGGATCAGACCTGAGGTCTGTCCATCGCTGCCCACCCCTCTCTAGTGAGCGCGCGCTTGCGGGGCGCGCCAGCCTCGTTCTTGGCGCCCGCGGCGCGCTTGACCGCGTGTGAAGCGGCCTCGACAGCATGATCCGCCTGCGCGGCATCGACCTCGGCGGTGAAGAGTGCGGCTGCAAATGAGAATGTTTGATCTCTCTGAGACTCAAGAATGGCCATGTAGGCTAAAGGTGGGTCAGCATTTTGGCACTTTTTCGCTTGTCAGGGAGAATATTGAAGGTGCGTCAAAATGAAGATCCGGCTAGGTCGGTTACCTGCTCCAGACAGAATCTGCGCCGCGCCCGCCATCTCCTTGTCCGCGGTTGAGGCTGAAAGAATGATGATTAGGGACTGAACACCAGATCAGTCGTGAAGAATGCAAAGACTACAAGAATGCAAAAAAAAGATGGCTAAAATATAGTGTTTTCGAACCGAAAAAACGAATGAAAGTCGCTAAGTCAAGAAATCTACAATCGAGCTCACCACAGAGTCCCGAGTGCAGGAGCATGACGGTAACAAGGAGAACGAGGAGGAGTTTCATGATTGAAGGGAAGATGAGGTGAGGGGTGAAGTGGAGGGGAAATTTTGCAATTTATACGCAACATTTCCGTTGATTTCTGATTGTTTCGGTGCACGAGATTTGTGAACATCTGTTCCATTGCATCTCCAATTTCCCCGCTGTCTCATCCTGTCTTTTGCGTTCGAATTTGTGTTGTTTGTGTAGTTTTAATAGTCGAACTCTACTAATTTCGCCTAATCTCTGACTATGTCTCAGGAGGGAGAGCCCTTTAAAAAGAGGGAGTTACACTCAAGATCAGACAACATTGAGTGCGGGATCCCCTGTTTCGGTACGATTTTCTGACCGGTCGTTGGTCATTGTGGGATCGTGGATGTGTACAAGAAACAGCGGAGAACGAACAGAAAGAGAAAGTAGATGGGAGATAAGAAATATGGGTGCATAGATGATCCATAGACGGGAAAACATTGCTCGCTGATCATTTACAAGAACTTTTGGCGAAAACATGTTTTGCAATTATATTGTTGTTTTTCGAAAAGAGAACAAAACTAAACTGTCTTTCATTGGCCGCCCGTGGAAGTAATCCATTTGTGAAACATACTATATGAACCCACACAAAACTCCTGTGAAAAATGAGAAAACAGACGCTGTGGACGCCAAAATTTCAAATATTTTTTATCGATATCGTATCATTCTACAAATACAATTGTCTGCACTTTTTCTGTTCGTGTTCGCTTTTTAGGTCATTTACCCATCTTGCTAGAATAGATTATCTTCACCAACGTCATTCTGCTTCATTTCCTTCACAATCGTTTTTGCTGCAATGAGTAATGCAATTTTACCCACTTTTTACTTTTTTGTATGTTGCGGATCATGAACTCACCATGGACATGAAGATTTTTTTCTTCGGGCATCTTTCTGGGTCTTCCCTTTCCTCGCTACATTCGACTCCACACTCTACCGGTACTCGAGCTCGTTTACAATCTCGAGAATGTCGCACTCCAGATAAAAGGTCTTGCACCTGTCGAGTTTGGATGCTTCTTTTTTGAAATAAACAGTCGCGACGGCTTCGTGAGCTTACTCTAAAACGCACATGTCAGGATGCGAATAAATGCGACACCAGGAGACAATATTCGTCAAGACAATCGACTTTTAAGGGGTGACTTACACTTTGCGTGTCTTTGTACTGTACATTATAACGCTTCCAGTGTATATGGAAGCCGATGAGACCGAGTAAAGATCTGAGATAAAAATGAATAAAATACAATGAGCAAGGCACCTGGGGCATCGAGGCGTGTATCTTCTAAAAGCTTCTCGCATTTGAATTCACACACCCTCTGGTTGTGCTTTGAATAGTTTATTTCGGCTATATTATTTGCATATTTTTTCTATCAAGATTCATCTTTTCAGAGAAATGTCGGATACACCTTTACCCGACAGCGCGTTCGAAGCTCACGTAATCAATCAGGTGGTTAATGAAAATAATCGCTTCATTTCTCATCTCATTGTATCTCTTGCAAGAGCAAAAACAGTTGCAAAGACAGTTTAAAAAATCGGTTGTTCCACTGTGTAGCCTGTCCACTTGTTAGATGACAGGGCATTCCGATATCAACACAAATGACTATGATGCAACTACCGTTCAGCCCACTCCACCTCCTGGTGATACTTGTGACGGCTTAGATCCTGGCGACGGCCTGCAGAAAAGAAAATTTTTATACAGTTATTTCGATGGCGGAGCCTGGATTGATGTCTACGAGCCGATGAAATCTGAAACGTCGTTTCAGTCACAGTATCTCGAACAAAATGATGATTCCGATGAAACACGATCTAAAACCACACCCCGTCCCACCACAAAGGTGTGATCTTGCAATCCTTCATCCAATGTCAGATTGATCTTTCAGAGACCATTTTCCAGCATGCTTACAGAACGAGACGCATATCATGTTGAGGATTCAAATGGGAACGATATAACAATGAATGAAGATTCGAGCCTGGCAAATGGCCAACAATCGTTTGAGCGACCGTCTTTGACCTACGCAAACATGATCGCCCTTGCAATGAAAGAGAGCGCGACGGGGAAACTTAAAACGAAGCAAATATGCGAGTTTATACGGTATGCAAATAGCTGTTTTAATTTACATATCGAAGATAACTTATACAGTGAACGATTTCCTTATTATCAAAGTGCAAAGTGCGATTGGAAAGGCAACGTCCGGCAAAATCTCACGAATAACAGCGCCTTCAAAATGGCTGAGGTATTTAAAATCAATTATTATCGATTAAAGACCTATAAAGAACGATCCGTCAATTCGAACACACAGAAACATGGCGCTGTGGCAAATATGTCCAGAAAGGAGGGCAATGGTTAATTTTGCGAATATTCGGCCCTTGATTTGAATTTATCATGTTATTACAGGTTGATTTTGCTCTACGTGACGCTGCTCAAGAGAAGCCTCGCAAAAGGGAAAATCAGAATGAGTTGTCCTACTTGAATTTGGTCTTTCTCGCGCTGAAACAAAGCAAGAAAGGTCCGTTATCTGAAAACTGAAATCTGCAATTTCCTTGGGTATGTTTTTCATTATACGTGGAATTGATAGTGTTGTTTATTTGAATTAATTTCAGTGAACGCAATCCAAGGTTTCGCAAGAATACATTAACCACCAAAAGAATGATTAACACTCATTTGAAGAAAGAATATTTTGGCAAAATCTCGAATTCCTTGAGCTACGACAGGTGGCGCATTCTTCCTTCGAAAATGGATGAGGTTTGGATAACGTTTTCTGATAATCCGCGTTTAATCAATCGTAATTTTAGGTTAATGCGAAGTTGAAAATGGTTTTTGGTACGGATCTAGTTGAGCCCCAGGTAGAATTGAGCATTTTCCGCAATAATTTTGTGAATTTTGAAAAAATGTTTACACAGGACTGCAATTCTTCGGAAGCGTCCATCTCGGCGAATGCTCAGATCGACCAGCAACTCATGCAAACTACTGATCCGGGCCAATCCTTCCCTTCGAACACTATTGAATACATCGAAGAACCAACAATTGCAAATGCCGAGGTAATAAATCTGCTGGATTTATTGGGAATCTCTTTGTGTTTCAGATGGATCATCGAATCGCTTTCAAATTTTGAGAAATTATCTGCTTGTTTTCATGTCCCCATTATGCATTCTCGATTACAGAATAATTGGGAGATTTTGAAATGTTCGCTCCTTGTCAGTGACCTCAATCAACGACTATCGCCGCAGATACTTGAACTGTGACTAGCATTATCAGATGAGAGACATGTGTTATATACAAGGGTACTACCCCGTTTTGTAAATTTTTTTCTGTAATTTTCACTTAGGAAATTCGTTTCTTGTAATTATCTATTTGGGAAATACTTTCTACAATGTTCTTCACTAAAAAGGTGGTTCCATAAACACATTACAAAATAAAATTTTTAAAAAAATATTTCTCAAAAAAGAATTTCCCAAAAAAAATTTACAAAACGGGGTAGTACCTATACAAGAGATAGAGAAATAGAGAACTGGTGGCGGAAGAGACTGCGTTGATAAAAAGGAACACTACACTGGGCACTACCTACTGATCTGAGGGAAAAGAGAGATTCTCCTAAACAACACGCAACATTACCCATCGCCGATAACTCTATCGGAGACAACGACAGTTTCACTCAAATTAAGATTATTTTGTTCACGCTATACCTCTCAACTACTAGCAAAAAAATAACAGTCACCAGTAAGGGTAGGTCACCACTGACCTCTCGCAAATATTTCGAAAATCAAAATATTTGATTTATTCGACGGTTCACATATGACTCTTTCACTAAAATATTAGTGAAAAAAGTTGGGAATCCTTGGATTCCCAAACTTTTTGACAGGGAGTCATTCGATTCCACACCGATTGAAGAGAGGGGTGATTTGGGAATCATTCCATTCTCGACGCGCGCGCAGAGTCGGTCGTTTGGGAATCAAAATGCCAACCCTAATGGGCATGATGAGAGTGAGAAAGATGGCGGTGTCAAGCAGTGCTATGATAGTAATGCGACGATTGGAAGGGGGTAGGGGCGAGTCCACGTACGATTAGAATGAATGACAAGCGAGACGCGCAAGAACTTTCTCTTGGACAAACCTTTCCACAATGTCGGTGTTAGGAAGAGGGAGTGAGAAGGAAGAGTCTATAGTGTCTGGGGGAAATCGTTTGAGAGTTTCCACCGGCTTTTGAACGTTGAACACAAGCTGCCTTGGCGGATCCTGATGACTCATACCGAGAGTGTCGAAAATGACTGCTCGCGCGAATGTGACAAGTCGATTTCTAAATGAAACGTCGAATGAAATGAGTGTTCGCTGTCTCTCAAAATGACAAGTCGACGCACCGTTTCACCGCTCCACACCCCCCAAAAAGTGCAGAATGAGACGAAGGTTCATTTATTTTCGTAAACGGCACGCCGTCATTTCTCATTCGTGACTAGTCGATTGCGAAACGACTGGCCGTTGGCGACGCGTCGTTTAGAAATGAAAACGGCGCGTCGATCATTTTCGACATTCTACTCATACCCAGTGGTAGTGCTAACATTCTAACAACGCGTGTAGACGCACTGCTCATTACACCAAACTTATATTTCAAATCTTCCTTCACGTTCTAATGGCACTTTCTAAGAAGGGGAGCATGGTCGGAAGTTCATCGATTGGACATCCTGGAATCGACAATTCGAATCTATCTCCTCTCGAGAAATTGCCTCGCGAACTTATTTGGATGATTATCGAATACGCCCCGGAGACTGTGCTCGACTTGTCAATGGTTGGTCGATATTTTACCTATTTTGTATAACATCTTGATCTTGGCTCCACGTTTGTCGAGCGCAATCGAATACTAACTTTGGATACAAACAGATACTTCTCAGGCATCTCGACAGCTCAATTTTCACGTTATCAACTTCGCTCAGAGGCAAAAGACAATTCAAGTTCGTTGATAACTTGGAAATTAACAACGCTCAAAACTGCAAACTAACAATGACCATTCCATTGCACAAACTGAAGTTGTTCAAACTACGTTGCAAGATCTATTATACTGACACAAACCACTTGTATATACCGCGGTTCAGAAAATATAGAGATAAATTCACGGTGAGTTTCCATTTTCATTCGTAAACTATACATGGTTTCAGGCTCATATTTATTTTAAAATCAAAGACAAAAGCGGCGATTGGCATGAGTTTTTGGGAGATGTTATGGGCTGTCGAATAGGGAAATTAACGATCATTCGTTGTTTGCAATACTTGGAAAACGTCTCAAAGTTGCTCGAGGGAATTCGAACACCCCGTCTGTATGTATGTGAGGATGCGTTAACTGATGGCAAAGCGTGCGTTTCACTCGATGTATAATTGTACGAAATATTTTTGCAGAGACATTATTGAGAATCTTGTTCAAGACTATGAAATCGATCAAATAGCGTTGAATATGACACATGTTACTATGGAAGACTCAGGTGATTTATTCGGAATAAGTGATCTGAGCAGGGATGTACAAATCGATTAATGTTCTCCCCCCCCCTTTTTTTACTTGGGAGTGTGACGAAATGAGAGACCGTTAAATTCCGAGTCACTAAATCTAAAAGAAGATAATTCAATCATTTTCAGCAAAATTTCTGAATATCATTGCATCACTCGTCCAAGCTATTTGCATCGTGCAACCCCCAGACAGCAATTATTATCAAGAAGTTTATAAAGACCTTTTCGGTATACTCAACGTAAACTTGCCGTCGGTTATAATCGAAATGTTCTCGCGAAAACTCAACAAAATGAAAATTCACAGCTATCGGAATTTTCTCCCTGGTCCTTGCATCACCAGTCTTTGCGAGGTAAGAATTTTTTAAAACTAAATCTCCAAAGATTAATAGGGTTAACCGTTCGTATTTCGGAATTCGAAAAATTCGGAATTTCCGAAAAAAAAAATCCAGTTCTCCGGAAAAAGAGTCGAACAAACCTTTCCGATGAACCTTTCCGAAAATTTTCCGGAAAACTTCAATGTTTGACAAGCGAGGTCCTAGAGCGGTGTGGAAAGGCTCCGCCTTGGTTATGTGTTAAAGGTTGAATAAAGCTCGACCTTTTCATTTACATCCGGAAGGAACGGAACTATTTTCGACCATTTCTGGGATATTTATTCTATCACTGAAACATAACTCGGTTTCAGCTACCACCGCTCAGAAATCTTGCTTGTCGAACAATGAAAATGAAATTTTCGACTCTTTTTCAGGAAAACTGGAGATAATTGAATTAGCTTTTCGAAAATTCCGAATTCCGTTTCGTCATCCCTAAAGATTATAGCAGTTAATCGATACATATAATCGAATGAAATCTATTTTAGCGTCTACCCGTGATTGGGAAGAGCGTATGGTTCCACGCATCAACCGTTGAAGTCTCCATGAACACCATGATGTGCAACGATCATGTAATTGAAGGTACGATAAATGATAAACAGAGAAAAATACAATTTGTTTCAGAAAGCGGCTTCAAATTTTCTATCAAGCACATTTCAAGAGTTGATGAGAAATTTGACGATTTTTAAACAATTCTCTATACCAGCATGAAGACGGTGCTCGATATCAATGCTCAATATTTCCAATCAGTATTATAAACAAATCCTTGGGAACCTCCTATTCCGACAAATCGAATATCAAAAATGAAATCCATTCTTTCTAATCTTTTTTATTTGGAAAAACTTGTTGTACATCAGTCAATTGCACAAAATTGCACAAAAAGATAAACCATTTTATACAACAATTATCTAATTATTAATTACTATTATAATAAAAATAATACAAAAACAAAAAAATAAGTTCAAACATCATCAAAGAATTCGTTGACTCTCGATACGTGCTTGATGCTTATCCGCCTTCGGAAATTGTAGTCTGAACATATCTTTTTATTTTATTTTCGAAAATCTAGTCTCTCACCCTCAATAACGTGATCATTGCACACATACGAGACTCCATTCGCGTGACACCACGAGGCGTCGAACCAGATCTTCTTGCCGAGAGTGGGAAGGCGCTGAATTATTCGAATTATCGCACAATATTTTGGTGAGAACAGTATGTCAGCCTAGGTGTAGGGAGAGAGACGGGCTAGAGGGATCGGTCTAGGAGACTCTGTTAACGTGGTCTCATGAAGCATCGAACCAGATCTTCTTGCCCAGTAGAGGTAAGCGCTGAGAATTTAAGGGATGGTTTGGATCAAAAGATCACCGACCGTATGTACTAATAGGATAGGGTTCTAGAGAGAAAAAACAGAAATTCGATTTGTTTTGCCCGGGAAAGAAAAATAAATGAAAGTCTCACCTCCCGCAGCACCTGTGCGCTCTTCGTGCTCAGATATTCGGTGATGGTATCATTCCCGATGTAGAGTTTGTCGAGTCTATTCGAGAACATTTTCACGAATATCGCGGGCCAATCGACTCCTGAAACCATTTTACAGAACTTTCAAGTTTGCACATTGAAATTTGTCGAAAGCAGTAGCAAGAGAGCTCGCAGAGAGTCATACCTGACGCGCCAAAGATGCAATTGCCGCTGTGGTCCATGCCTGGCATCAGGCACTGAACGATCTTGAGCGATCGGACGAGCGTGGAGAGGTGGAGCAGGAACCCGACTGAAATTGTGGAAGGTAAAGGCGAAGTTGCACCCAGCATCAAAGCGTTTCGCCGAAATTTACGGGTGTCTGAATATGAATTGATTACCTGAATCAGACATTTTGACATTAGGAGCGTTCAGCGAGACTTGATCCACTCGCAACATTCTTGTAAGTGTTTGAAGGTCCTTGCTGCAATGATAATGTTTGGAATAACAAGTCTAATAACAACAACAATAGCGCAGGAATAACAACAACAGGCCTGACTATCTCGTACAAAGAAAATAGTTTCCCTATTACTCACGCTGTATCATCCTCGAGCGAATCCACCCAAATATTGAGGCGCTTGGCTCGAATTCCTCTAAGCAGTTCGATGAAGTCTTCCATCGACTCAGCAACTTCGCAGTTCACCAGCAATAACTCGCCGATGTGAGTACCGATCACACTTCGGAGAAACTCCATCGCGACTGGGTAAATTCTCTGTTCGTCAAATTGCAGGGTATACACCTGAAGAAGGAATCATAAGCAAGGTTTTTAATAGAGGAATTGTCTGACTCTCTCATTTCACAACGCTCTCTCGTCGGTCAGAAAAGCGAGTGAGTACGGTAAAGTGAGAGGGGCAGACGATTGCTCTTTTAATAATTGGGCGCCTCTGCCGTTGAGAGAGTCTCTTACTGTATTCACCATTATACACCTTATCATATGAGATGTGAGGATAAAAAGAAAAGACTTCTCAACAGCAGAAGCGCCAATAATTGAAATAACTCACATATCGAGGACTTTCATCATTGCTTTCTCTCTTGCGCGATAGATTGCTTTGCATGAGTCGCAGTCGATACTCAAACAGTGGAGCCTTCTTGGCAGGAACAGTCATCGAAATGGTCAAGACTCCTTGCGTATTCAAGTAGCTTATTTTCAGTTCTTCCACTAGTTTGATGCTCAGTCGTTGCCACGCGAAATCGTTCGCGTAAGAGTGTAGGCGTGTGGAGGTCTGCAATTACTTTTAAGGTCCTTCTTAAACGGTTTCATTGCCATCTTTTGTGAATGGATAGACGCAATGTAAAAAAAAACAAAAAAAACGTATTCAGAGGATCCAATAAACTTACCATGCTGAGATTGACAATTGATTCCGGCGCGTATTCCATGATCATCCAGATAAGTTCACGTGGCAATTCCTCGAGTGGAAATCCAGTTCCAACGGGCATTTCGGAGCCGATTGACAGGTAACCGCCCATGTCTGAAAGCAGCCGGAAATTACGTATTTCGGGATCGAGAAAGCGAATCAATATTGTTGGGAACACGTTGAGTAAAGCGTTGATGGGTCTCGGGCAAGCAAATCAGTACTGTTAGCTGCACGTTAGGCAAAACGCGTGACAGAAAAGCATCGATGGGACTCCGAAAGACAGTCTCTCGCATCTCTGACCGCTAAGAGGATGAGTAAAAGGAAGAAACCATTCGAAGCCAACCCTAACTCTGTCGACTAGGCACACAACCTTATCAGGTGACGGCTATCAAACAAGCAATGAGAGAAGACGGGCTTAGACGCAGTGTGAATGATACGGAGTACAATGATAAGATGTGGGGAGGCAAGGAATGGGGGAAATTAAAAAGGAGACTTGGACGAATTGGTACAAAGATAAGGTTCGAGAAATTCAATGTCAAAGAAAGAAAAAAGTTATCCAAAAGACTGGAGCAGTGTCTATCTAGAGATCTTTACAATACAATATTGCCCAGATAAAAGTCTGATGCCATTTGTCAACAGGAGATACCTACAAAGACTAGAAAAAGTCCCTAAAACGATTCAAAAGACTGGCGCCGTGTCTAGCGTCTTTCGTTTTACTAGCGAGAGAGATCTTTGCCAGAAGGTAGTTTGGGAAAGATAAAATAAAACTCCATACCTTGATACCAAGTGGTTAGGTTCCGTCTCTCGCTTCAGCTCAGTCTCGAGTATGCAATCCTTGCCAGGGGGTAAGCTAGAGAACTTCAATGAGGAGAAATTTTACGGGATCAATCGTTCGCAGTCTCATAAGAACGTTTATAAACTAGGTAATCCATATAAAATTTGAAAAGAGATTTAAACGATTGAATACAATTCGATCTGAATTGCGTAACCAAGGGGAAGAAAGTATCCGAGATTCAGAGAACTAAATATATCTAACTTCATAATATAACCTAGAATAACCCAAAATTTTTTTTTTTTTTTAATTTGAAATTGCAATGAATTCGATCTGAAACGCAGCCGAGCGTAGCCACGGAGAAGGAAGTGTCTGCCGTGTTTGTGACTCACCCGATTCCATCTCGATCGGGAAAGATTCCTATCTTAGAAGGGAGAAGGGAGTTGATTCATCAAGATGTTGAGGGGCAAGACAATGGAAAGAATCCAGCAGAGCTTTACAGTTTCTTTATTCATGAAATAATGAGCAACGTTATCGAAGAAATATCCACAGTCAAAATTAACAAATTCCTAGAACCATGAGTACGAATTTCTGTCTTATAACTTCTTCTGTCTCAACAATGATTCTCCATAAGAGTTCTGGTTTTCATTTTTGAAAAGTCCTCTTTCATGAAAGATACATTTTCTTGGCAATGTATGTGGCCGTTGACCCACTTTACATAGCTCTTCGCCATAGTGAAATAGAAAGTGCTTGTGAAGAGATCTCACCCACTCATATTCGCCTCTCACAGCGGCGCACTCGCTCACTTCTTTAATTTTCCCTCGATTAATCTCTCACTGCTTCTCGTTTGAATGAATATCATTCGGTTGCCTACCCCAACTCGGCTTATCGGTGGACCAGGATGTATAATGCAAGACAAAACTGTGAGTTCACTAAATAATTTGTGGTTTTATTGTGCACTGGACAGTTGTAAGAAACAGAATGTTTAATGTTTTTTGCAGTGTTATGGCATCTACATGCGGAGATAGAATACAAAGATGAAACTGAAACTCGGCAGAGTTGCGCAATATGAGTTGCTTTACTGCTCACCTAATCTGCGACGCTCTAACGCCTTCCCTGACAGGTGAGAGAGCACGATAAATCAATAATTCGTAAAATTTGTAGCCCTGCTGCTCGGCATACACCAAACAGTTCAAGTGTGCGTTTCGCTTCCATTTACCTTTTCGGTCATTGGCTAGTTTTGTCCCGACTATTGTACCCTCTTTGCAGTGTTTGTATCAGCAACGTGCGGAGATGGATGTTTGCGAGAATATCTGTGTTGCACTTGCGCAATGAAGATTCTGCTACCTGGCCTCAATCAAGAAGTTCAATTGTATCTTGCGTCATCGGCCTCGTTATCATGCGAATCTGAAGCAGTCCAATTGTTATAAAAAATGTATGAGTTTTTTTTTGATTTTGAAGATTTCTTTATTCCCGATCATCTCGGAAAAAACAAACTTGCAACAATAATAAACTAACAATTCGAGACAGAAAGCCACGAGGAAGGCGAATATTTTCTCATATTAGCAGATGACGGCTGTCTTGATTACTAGATAAGTGCTTCGTCACCGTGAGTACTTGATTGAGGTCCTCAGCGTCGATGCGATACACTCCGACGATCGCCAAGTTGACAGTAATTGGAACCGTATCGTTGCAACTTGCAGCTCACTCCCGAATGATTTATCTGAAATCGACGAGTTTGCTGCATCTCATCGATAAAAGCAATCCGACCTTTTCCAGAGTCCCAAAGTATTAGTCATCATTTATGTTGGAGAATAGTGCTTGAGTTGATGTAGGCAACTGTAAAGAGAGAGAAATACAACGATGGGATAGGAGGAAAAGTAGGCAGGAGAAAAGAGAGATACACGAAGTAATGGCAATGTTTGCGGACAAGGACCGACGATGAAAGGTGATACTCTGCTTCTGCGGTTGCCTGGGTCTCTTCACCCGCCTCACTTCGTCTATTCCATGCGAAAACATGTCAATTCGAAAAAGACTTAAACCCATATAATCCTTTGTTACCGATTTTTTGATAGAAAGCAATTGAACATCCACTTGTAAAACAAATTTATCGACGAATAACTCTCTAAATATAACAACAAGAAAATTTAGAACTGTCTGTGCACATCCATGTGCACGTCTTATGGCAAAAATTCGAAACAGTTCCAAAATGTGCCATCACGTCGTTTAGGTATTTGTTCAGCCATTTTGATGCCTGAAATGGTATCATTCCCAAACACATCTTGCGTTTTTCTACTAACCTTTTTCGTTATTCATTACTATTTGAGATCACGCCACGTTAGTTGCAATCGAGTTGATGCAGGCATCTGCAATGGGCAATTGGGGTCAAATAAACATTGAAAATAATGTAAAGCAGTTTCTGGGAACGTAACGTAGCGAGGAGATAAGGAATAGCGAGAGGAGAAGAGGAAGATGGAAGAAAAGGCGGGAAGTAACTCACAAACTGACAGTTTAAATTATTGTAATTCCGAACTTCATCAACGTGAACAAGTTGTGGAGAACCATCTTTATTGAGAAAAACCAAGATACAACTTAATGCGTTGGATAAGTAGTATGCTGCGAGCTGATCGAAATTCTTCGTGCGGCGGCGACATGGTCTTCATCAAGATTCGAAGCATCATTTCCGTTTCCGAAATCCATGCGGCATCGTGATGTGACGTGCGCAATCTCACATTGTGTCCCAACAAAGCTCCTTCATTAAATAATGCTGTTGATTCCTTGGGCAGTTGGTATTGAGTTGATGTAGACAACTGAAATTCGAATGGAGATTTAGTTGCTACATCAAACAAAGAGCAACAGGAAAAATAGAACGGATGGGTTGGCGAGAAAACGGGAAAGGTGGCAGGGTTGAGACAGAGAAAATGAGGAAAGGAGGGAGGGTGGACGAGGTGGGAGTGTTTGCCAAGAATTCATGATGAAGTAGGC
>LS594418.1:123874-145195 GCA_900490775.1 Pristionchus maxplancki
TTTGGTGATTCGTGACCAGAAACTTATGGTTTCCAAAGAGGTTGGTTCTTTTGAATACTTGAACTTATAATTTGTAATTCTTTAAATTTATCTTTTTGGAAAGTACACAGTTTGCGTCAGATATTGTTTCATTCACTAACGAATATCACTCGATTCTTAGTTTAAGCGCGCGTAATTATCGCAATATTATCAATTAGTGGTCAACAACAACAACAACAAAAGTAATGAACAAACTGCAGTATCTGGCGATGAATTCTCCGGTCTTCTCTACAATGTTCTTCGGCAATTTCATCGAGAATGGAAAGAAAGAAGTGGAAATAAAGGATGTTGATTATACGGTAAGTGATTGTGCTGAACAATTGAAATTTACTTGTAGAGCGTTAAAAATTGTACAGAATTGTACAGAGAGTCGGCCATTCACGGGTGATACGCGGCGGTAGAACACTAAGCCTCATATGCCAATTCATTTCAGGAGTGTCTTGCTCTGATGTCGGTTATCTTTCCTGGTCAATGCGAGATATCAGGTAGAAAATAATTTTTAAAAATAATTAATAACCCAATTATTCACTCCCAGATGCTACGGTAGTGTCGATTCTGAAGCTAGCCGATCGATTTCTGATAGAGGTATCCAAATGCATAGGCAGATGCATTGCTGATATTTCAAAATCAACTTGACTGGTTGATATTTTTTCAGCGTATCATCCGCTCTGCTGAGAAGCATGTTCTCACGTCAAATGGATTTACTGTCTTCGAAAAGTTGCAGCTTGCAGATAAATACAAACTCAACATGCTCAGCGTACGTGCTCAACCTTTATGTATTTGCCTATTCTAATTTTTGTTCTCTTCGCAGGAGTATTGCTTGACTACGTTCAAAACTTCTGATGATCTGAAGAGAATAAAAGTGAGAAACATGTAATTAGTACATTTGAATACTTCGTTTACAGCATACTCCACAGTACGTCAACTTCACCAATAATATGAAAGCAGCTATCTGCGATCGTTTCATGGATCTCTGAATAGCCAATGAAATTAATTGTCCTTGTGATTTATCAGTGCCTTATTCGCAGTCAATACGTTTGTCGATATATTCAAGTTTTTCAAGAAAATGAGATGAATAAATAATTGTAATTATTATATGTAAGTGTAATATTTATTAGACCGCGTGATTCTGATTAATGATTGAGCAATTGATTGTAAATGTATATGAATGGGGGAGCAAATGTTGTGCGTAGCACACCGTTGAAATTCATCCCTGTAGCCTCCTAATAAGTGTCATAAAATTCCACACTCCACAGTAGATATTTTGTGGTGGTTTGATAACTGAAACGGAATGTTATTACGGGGGAAAATGTAGCTCGAATTTCTAAGATAATCCAAGGCACAGTATTCAACCGTACCTCAGTAATAGGGCTAATAGGGATGTAATACGATAGCGAATTAGCGATATCGCAACAATACATCTAGTAAAACAACAATTCGCTATTTTTTTAAATTTTTAAAGTTCAAAAAAGCAAATAATGGAATGGAATATGGGTAGAACAAAAGGCAATTTGAATGAAAAGAACCAATCAATTCTTTCTCTCTTCTTTCCTTATTCCCATTCTTCTTCACTTCGCTCGTCGCGAGTGGTCAACTCCGCTCTTCTTCCCGAATAAGAGGTAAATAACATACCCCGCTCCTGCCCAACTGTTACTCCTCAATGAGGAGTCCTCATATCCCACGGGATACGGTACCTGTCTCTCATCATTGGCGTACTCTCTCGCTTTCTCTGCCCGGCGAGAGAGTGTGCTGGATTGAGAGAGTTGATAATTTTATTGCAGGATGCGATCGATCACGCTGCTTCTCTTCGTTTTTCTGCTGTCGCAGTGCTCCTTTTACTCCCCATGTAAATTAGCAATGTTTTGGACGGAATCTGTAGGAAATGGGGATGAATCTAGCCCTAAAACACGCCAAAACGGCTTGTACTCACTTTACGTCAATTTACCCACGAATTTTCCCTTTTTTCTGTCTCCTCACTCGATTCTGAACTTGCATACTAATATCTTTGCAGATCGCGACAAGTGCCGCTCCCACTACTATCGTGGTCGCCAGGTAGAACGACAACACACTCTTCTGTTCTGTTCATTTTTCATTCTTGGCACTTCTTTACTTTGTTGCTCACAGGGCCCACATTTTTCCCTATAATTCAATCACTCGTTTGCTTATTTCTCACTCTCAAAAAGTCGAAGCGCGGTTTCTTTCTAAATCCCGGTACCTCGTGGGCAATAAAGCAAAGAAGTATCGCATACTTTCTCAATCAAGGCATAGTGGGGCATAAAAATAATAACTTTGAGCTCAGCTATTTCAGATTAGGCCCCTCGAAAAAGGGAGGTGGGAATGTCGCAGAGACGGCGATTTCCCGCAAGCGGTTAGGTGAGTTTTGTTGTTGTTGTTCAGCTCTATTGTTATCACCTTGTTGGTTCAATAGTTTTATAGAATGAGAATAGCCCAGCATTTGCACATTTAGAGGATTGAGGATGCTTCTGGGAAGCTTTGGCGAACTCAAATGATGGCATCTAGTTACATACCGGAAAGGGATGACTTTGAAGTCGAAGCGGCATGTCAGAAGGGCAGCGGTGCAGTAGTCCCTCGAGAAAACCAGCCAACTGCAATTGCAGAGACATTTGACATTTAAACAACTTTATCAGTTGGTTAAGTGTTCTTCACTGAATGCTTTGACGTGCGAGTCGGATTCGGTGGTCCGGCTACTTTTTCTCCATCTCTTTGCTTTTGCAGGGAACCCCTCGAGCAGTGGATGGCCTCAAGCAGGTATCACTACACGCACCTGTACATTGTGTGCGATTCGTACCGCGGATGGACGGGATACAAGACGTGGTCGGGTTCCATGATGAGATCCATTCCGGAACACACGAAAACTCTGGAATGCGTCACATGTGAGTTTGTATTCATGCCAGCGGCTCCCTGAGGTAAAGGTAAAGGTTCGGCCACATCAAGCGATTTTACAGTCGAAAGCGACTACACTAGGTGGTGCTCGTCGGTGGGCCGACTTGCTCGCTGGGAATACGATACCCTAGCTTGCCCAATGCTCCCTGATGTCTCGCAACTTTCCCCGTCCCCCTCGCCCACTGTTAGAGAAAATGTAGCATTCGAGCACCTGAAAATCCCGAACTCAAGCGCTCTCTCAATCTCAATTGTTGGTCGCAAGATGTAGACATCTTGCGACCAACAATTATTGCAGATTGTGAAGCTACCGGAGATGGCGTCAGCATAACCGCCATTGAAGAACATGATAAGAAGGTGGCCGTCGCGTGCCAAAACATCTCCTTTGATTTACAGTGAGCTATTGTGAACTGTAGAGCACTTGTTTTCTTGATATGTCCTTAATAAAGAAATGCCACTGCAGCTACAACGACAGGCAAGTCGCTGGGAATCAAGCGACGTGTTCGCTCTACTCGGGATGGGAGCAGAACGATTACAACTCTCATCTACTGAGCGATATGCAGAGCGCTCTGACGCCCAAGCAGTTTGAGTGCAGAAAAGGTGGTTTACAAATAGTATTAAAACTTGTAAAAATTTGTACTGTTCAGCCCCGACTCCGTGCAATTATACTCTAATCGATGGGGTTCGATTTTAACTCAAAATTTAAAATATTCGATGACATTACGATTGTTTTAGCTCCAATTCGACGACAACAAGAGGCTAACCTGTCTGAACGGCAATAATTCGCTGAAAGCAATCGAGTGAGCATCCGATAAACTGCTACAATGTATAATTTGATTTTAGATACAACTCGCGCCTGCACAAAACCCTCAAATGTGGACGACATGATCGATCGGATATTTGGAAAGATGACGCCAGCGGGAGAAAGATAGCTGAAGCTTCCCCTTCGCTGGGCGTCACTTGCGCTGAATGTAGGCTCTGAAATCTCGCGAAGTTGCTGGAATTATCTTTTTGCCTCACTCTCCTCATTCTTCGTACTCTCTCAGCCGGTCGACCGGCGAGACAGTGCGACGAATGAAGAGAGTGATCCATCACTAAGAATCCCTCATTAGATTGTGCTGCATCGGGAGACGGAATCAAAGTATCCAGGGTTGGAGAAGAAATCGAAGTGACTTGTCTCGATCCGAACCTCGGTCTGCTGTGAGTTATACTTTAATTCAGTCAATTTAATCAAATTGGTTTTTCAAAAGTTCCGTCCAGATTCGACAATAGTCAAATTGAGAAAAACATAGCTAAATGCTCTTATTACGACGGATGGAAAACGGGATCTAAATTGAAGGATAAAGGCATCGAAAAAGAACTGCAGTTCCAGTGTATAAGACGTACGTTTACAGTTTATCATTCCCAATTTATCTAATTTCGATTTAATAAGATATTTATTTTTTCAGCATGCACTCTTCACTCAGCAGAAGCGGTAATGCACACTCAATTGTAATTTACAATGTACAATTATTCCACTTTTAGATTCCCTTCGATGCCGCTACGGAGACTTTCTCTTGTGAATCTCGTGATACTTCGACTTCATCTATTTTGAAGATTAGGTGAGGTTATATATTTCCCTTAAAAAATGTACTTTAAGCCGCAGCGAATTCTGTTGCAGAGTCGACTCAAACCCGTCAAGACCATTTGAATCACTCAAGTGTGATAAAATCAATGGATGGAAAGCCGGACACGATCATGTTGCCGGACCTTTCGTGCCTCTGAGCGCGACTTGCGCAAATTGTAGGTTTACTGAGCAGTCGTTTAGTTTAGGAGAAATCATCAACACAATTCAAACAGAATACCTCAGTAATGTCTACTCGTAACTCAGATTGCTCATCTTCCGGAATTGGGACGGTATTCAATCGAACATCGAATAAAATCGAAGTTTCTTGCGCGGATCCCGGCTTTGGACTGAAGTCAGTTTGACTGTTACTATACTGGTTCTAACAAGTATCATATATCGTTTAGATTTGAGGGGAATTCGATTCGGTACAGAACACTAAAGTGCAATGAAAAGGATGGATGGGCAGCAACGGGATGGTCTGGCGAATATGAAATCGAAGGCAAGAAAGCTGTCAATCGACTGGATTTGACATGCGAAAAATGTGAGTTTCCAAGCGGAGCGTCTACCTATTTTGTGGTATTAATAAATGCAATTGTTAAATTCATACTGATTTTAATTCTTTTCAGATCATTACTCGTGTGATATGCCGACCGTCGAAGGGGTTCGAATTATTTGGACCATTTTTCCCGTAATAAAGACAATGAATTTCAGTATCACTACAACATGACTGAAAAGAAACTAACCTGCAAGGGCGGTAGACTAGGCCTAATTAGGTTTTCTTCACGAATTTTACCACGATTTTGATTGGTTCGATTGCAGATTCAACTCGCTGGAGACGCCTTACTTCATATGCGATGAGGCCAACGGATGGGCTACGAGAAGCGCGGGATCGGATAGGCTGGCTGCCGAGCCGTATTTCACTCCCGCTAGGGCCCAATGCATTGAATGTAATAATTTTGTCTGTAATTTCATTAGAGATAGCAAAGGTTAATGCACAGACCGGGAGTCGAACCCGGGGCCTCGGCTTACCGAGTAGGAGTTCGACCACTGTCTGTAATTGGACTCTAATACATTTTTGCGGTTCAGATTGCGCGGTGACTGGAACGGGACTCACGGTCGAACAGACTGATTCTGAGCATGAACATCCACGTGTCCACGTGACGTGCGCCGACGACGGAGAGCTGTTGTGAGTGTGGAAATTGTATATTATAATGGACCGATCATTGTATCTTCACGAGGTTCACTGACCTTGAGGCGGGTCGGGTGTATACTGCCCAAGGACTGGCACATTTGTTTTTTTTTACTCTATCCAGTCCAAAAACAAAAAAAAGTGAACCTTAAATTGATCTTTCAGCCACGACGAGGAGCGCGTCGCAGGTGGCAGAGCGACGTGCTCGATCCCCGATGGATGGGACGTGTCTTCGGCCTACTATAGACGACCATCTCACACCATCCCGATGGCATTTGAGTGCAGATCAGGTGAATCATTGCATCATTACTAATCGACGCGATTCACAGCCCCGACGACTACCACAAGAACCACGGTCGGTCCCGAATGGACGGATGGTGAGTAGTCAACGCTATATCTGATTGTCTTATGGGGGAATCATAGTCGACAGAAGCTGATGGTCATAGCCGGCGAGTGAGTGCGTAGAATGAAGAGAGTGATCCATCAGCTTTTGTCGACAATGTAGGGGCATTAGTTTCATTCCATATTATTGCAGCCCCTCTCGACAATGCTGAGCGTCTTCCCGGATCGGTTTCAAAATGTGGTCGATTAATAATCCTCCTGTTTTGAGGCGCAGACGCAAGCGGGGTCCTATGCGGCGATCGGCGGCGCCGCACTAGCAGTCGCCATCATTGCATCGATTATCGTGCGTGTTTCGAATATCCGGCACTGGGTACTACTAGAGTGAGAAATACGGGTAATCGTCTCACCGGTCGACCGGGCGAGAGAGCGCGCAAAATGAAGAGACGATTACTCGTATTTCGCACTCTAGGCACTAGTGATGACAATTCGGAAAGCGCCTCTCGTTTATCTCTAGCCGTTGAGAGAGACGTAATGAGGTGTGCCGATTTCTCAACACTACTGGGTGCTACAGAGCACCGGCCATGTCTAGCGTTCCTTTCACCCTATCTCATTTTACTCTATTCGAAAGTACGGACGTATGATCACGGCCGGTGTTATAGAAGTGCCGGATATCTCTCAAATGCCGCAAGAAGTAAAATGCAATTGTCTAGGTCGCATGCCTGTTGAAGAAACCGAAGCGACCGGACAACAGAGGCACATATCCTGTTAAGGAGAGCGGCCAGTATGGGGGACGCCGATAGTGAGTTGATGGTGTGTATTCTAGTGATGACAATTCGGAAAGTGCCTCTTTCGTTTATATGATGTCAAGCCGGTCGATTTGTAAACACTATTGCAAACATACGCAGCAAACTTGTTTTTGTTGAATGTCTCCAACTCATTTCAAATAATTTATCATTTCAGTAACAAAGAGGTCAGCAGCGCTCCTCACGAACGCTAGTTGCGAAGGCGCCGAACTTAAGAAGAAATCGATTCAGCATTTATGATATGTCGCATAAAATAATTCCGCTCTAAGATTTGGTCGAAATTTTGCAGTTGTAGATCGTGCGGGCTAGACTTTGAAAAGTAACATATTAGTAACTATACAATTGATTGCGAGGGATTTATTCAACCACTCATTCTTCATTCTAACCCATCACTAGAGCGGCCCGCAATCGATTGATTATTTACCTCGCAATCAATTGCGAAGGGTGAAGAATGAAACAGATTTTGAATTATCTTTTTGTCTCAATTTTGGTGAAATTCATTTGTGTTTCACATATTCTTCAAAATAGTTTTTGATAGCAAATGATTGCTATAAAGTTCGCAATCGATTGCTTCGTCGCAATCGATTGCCAGACCGCTCTAGGCGAGTGATTGAATGAGGAATGAAGCAAATGATTGCGTCATTTTTCACAGCCTAGTGCGGGCACGTTGTTGTTTGCGATTGGGAATAACTCTGGTCCGGCAAACACCTTCTTTGATCAAGGCTAGGTTGTGCTTGAGTATCTGCACAGAATAATGATTGAATAATTTTCACGTTTGCAATTGATTTCTCATGTTAATCTCCCACTTTCGCCCACTTTTTCATACCGTGTCTTCAGTTGATCAAGGCACCGCCACTGGGCGCTTGGGTGCAAAGTACGAACAGTCTTCACCTATTATTCGATTTGATTTCACTTCAAGCTCCGCCCCTTTCGATGAGTATAAATGTAAGTCAATCATCCACCGATCTCCTATGCATCCCGTTTATCGCATGCTGTGTCTTATTTTTCGCGTTTAGAACGTCAGATTTATTTATAATTCATTCAGATTTCTACATGATCTCTACGTTTTCCATCTATACTGGTAGCCAAAATAAAAAAAAGCATCTGCATAGTTCCTGGTCTATTTCGATGATAATAGTAAGAATCGTATTCCATTTATAAAATTTTTTTATTTTTAGACGATATGTTCTACGCCTATCAGCGATCTCTGCCAAATTTTGCTCACTGAACCCTTTCGGAAGTACGAGAACAATCACCCCAACTTCACACGAATTGACCCTAATGACATAGAGTGAGTCTCGAACGGATATACACGAATATTTGATATCCAGTACTCACATCAACTTATTATCTCATATAATTGCAGAAAGCATTACCTTCCGATGCTAACCTGAGTCATTCGGAAAACGAGGATAACGTGATGTGGTATGGAAGGAAGCCTTCTAGATGATCGAAGAAGTTATCGACAGGAATGAAAATTAAGTCAGTCGAAACCTTGATGTTGTACAAAATGGTTGTGCAAAGTTTTATTCATTCATTCATTATTTATTCCGTCAGAATTAATTTACAAGAGAAATCGAGAGAGTGGACCAGAGACGGATGTCCGTCGACGTCGTCGAATCGGTTTCTGCGGCAGCAGGGGTAGGGGGTAATGGGTGTGGGGGGGGAGTAGAGATCAAAGATCAAGCCAGGATTTGACTATGGAATCGGGGAAGAAAGAGGGGGTTGAGAGGCAATGAATATGCGGAACGAAACACTATTAGTGGACACAGCTACAGCAGGCAATGAGTTCCAGATCGTGATGGTTCTAGAGGCTACAGTAGAATGTGACTTGGGGGCAGGAACGGCAGTGCTACTCTAAGGTTATGACAATTCGCTTCCTCGTTTGTGCCATTCTCTCTTGGTTCTATACTTCTAATCTTCTCTGTCTTGTCAACCTACTACAATCTCTCTACAGCTCAAACAGTCATCTCGTCTCAATCTTCTCTCAGGAGTGTCACCTTCTTTCCTTGTCTCTCCACCTTCCAACGGTCCTTCTGTCTATCTCAGTCACTCTCTGACCCCTCTGGAATGGCTCGCATAAACACGTCCACGAGTGTCCCCTCTCTCTCCTCCTGCCATTCCTTCTACAGAGTGACTCTATCTCTTCGCGCCATCTCTCCCCAACCATACCTATCAATGTGTCCACTGGTCCCCCTGCCTTTCCCCACCTAATCTATCACATCTCTCCCACACTTCTCACCTAGCTTTCGCGTCCATTCTCATTCCTCCCTTTGACCCATCACCATGCCTATGAAAGGGTCCACCGGTCCCCTCTCTCCTTCCTCAGTTCCACAATAACCTCTCCCGCTCTCTCTGTGTCTTCCTCTATTATGTGAACTTCTTCCTCGTTTAGTGCTCGGTGTAATTATTGAATGGATGTTTCAAGCATCTCACTTCAGATTCCTACCCAATCTCTACGGCTGCCATCTACACTGGCAGTACTGTGAAGAAAAGAACATGTCAAGGAAAGTAAGAGACTGAAGTAATTTCATTTTGTGAAAAAAACACACTAATCAATGTATTTCCAGGTATCAGTTCGCAGGTGGATGACTATGGATGGCTGCAATCGACTTTTCAAAAGAGGGAAGTGAAGATTACTTCGAGGGATCTCAGTGGCGATATCACGTGTACTACATGGTTCGTTCGCTGTTGTCTGGATCGTTATGCAACCTCTCTGATATTCATTATCTCTACATTGCAGGGACTATAGCTCCAAATCGATGACATCATTGATCCGAGCGAAGTTCGTCACCTTCTTCTCAAGATTCGATACAGCGTGTGAATATATTGTAGAATTATATTTGTGGATAAACTTATCGTCTCGATATTATTGTTGATTCGCCGATGCATATTTAGGTGCCAAATGTATTAACTTGAGTGTTCTCAATATCAGCCACTTCCACAGACCGACGGTCTTATCTCTCTGTCCTTCTCTTCATCTCTCACAATCACTCAAGTATCAAATCGCCATCACTCGTACTCGCTCAAGGTGTGGGGAGATAGAAATGATTACTCTTTTGCCTGTCCATCCTCCTTCTCCTCTCTCACCCCTCCTCTCGGCAATGTTCGGGTTTGGGGGACCCATGACAATATGAGGGATCCATGACAAATTTGAAGCAAATCTCCTGAATTCTGCCCCGCTACTTACCAATTGGCAAATCACATTGAAACATCGATCTGTATGCCCTAAAAGACATGGGTGATTATTTATTAGAGGAACACGTGCAAGTTTTCACTGATTCAGTTGGTGTGACTGCTCACACGCACGCTTGACGACAATGCCGATCGGCGAACAATCAAGTTGATCAGAATTCTGAGATCTACTTTTTGAATCTCTCATTTCGAAGAAGAAATGCCTACCTCCTCATCTCACCCGACATAACCAGAAAGCAGATGGGATAGACAGCTGCGATTGACAAATTTAGCAAATTTTCCGCGTATGCGATGTCGAATGAGGTGATGCTTCCATCTGGATCCAGTTTCACGAATGACAGGGCAAATATGCAGAAAATGGAGGCCTCAACATTTTTGGTTCTGTCGAATAATTAAGTTTGCTAGGTACTGCGTAGAGCGCGAAAACGAGAAGGCTCTGCCAGAAAATCTGCAGTTGAGTGCTTGATAGGGTCGATCTTGTCTCGCCAAGCTGAATCATTCTTCGTTTCTTGCTAAAACGTATTAAATTAAACCGTTCCATACAAAAAAAATATAAAAAAAATATTTTAAAAAATCCAACCTCAGCAATATGAGAATCACCAAGTACAGTGCTAGAACGAGAATTGTGCATGCATAGCTTAGGTAGATCAGACACCGCAGTAACACGGAGAAAAAATATTGCAATTTGAGTCGCGGGTCGTTGCTGGTCGCGTAGCATTCGTTGGAGTACAGTCCCGCCTAAATGGAGTAATGGTCTGACGAAGCGAGAGAACATGGGAAAGTGAGAGAGTCAGATTATTTCTCCCTAAATGACAGCACTGCGGCAAGTCATTGGTCGTGTAGGGCTGGCTTGTCAAGATTGAAACCGCTTTTCAAGATCGGAGAGACGAATCTTCGAGGGGTATAATTGAGTAATGAATTTTCAAGATCTTGCAATCTTGCTTGGCAAGCCAGCCCTATGTTCGTGCTTACTTGCTGATTGTATTTGTATCGACAGTCGAATATGTAAAACACTGCAGGAATGACCAAAGTACAGAACCAGACTATCATGCACGATAAGGCTGTGTGCCATCTGCAAATCGACCGAATGAATGAGTGAACACCGTGGTGAGGAAACCCGTCTCGAGTCGGCCCTTGCGCTTGCCAGTTGTTCATTGATTTAGAGACCGCCAGTAATCGATTTAGGGCAATTAGCACTGAGAAGAAAAGCACTCCTGCGAAGCACAGGCTGTTTTCCAGTCAATCACATCAAGTGCAACCGTAGTCGGCGAGTACTGACGCATTGAAAACGATCTGCTCATAACGCGCGCTGAAGTAGCCGTACATCTGCGAGTGATGGTTAATAATAATATTATTATTATTATATATCCGCACAGGTATTATAGTTGTGTGGGGTGAGACAATTAATCTAACGGAAGGGTGAGTGCTACTAGTAGAGTGAGCAGAAGAACAGTTCATTCAGTTCATCAAACCTCCTTTCTTCAGACACAACTATGCCCAACTTGCCTTTCTCTTGCTCTCACAAACGTCTTGCAGTGCGTAATATGGAATGACAAAGGCGAGTTCGACGCAAGCCTTCAGCGACGTGCAGATGATTAAATTTGCCAAAATAATGTAGAATTTGTTCTAAAATATCGGTAAAATGGACGAAAAGTCCTTGCACTAACCATCATGAGCGTTCTCCGCCCCGCAATGAGAACGACGATTACGAGTACATTAGATAAAGCGACGACCAGGCCAAAGGCCGATTCCAATGCGAGCATGCCGTACTTGACGCCCTCTCGCACCAAGTTTTCGCCAATAATGATCGGAATATCGCGTCCTGATGGAAGTCATATTCACAATTATACGCTACGAGGTTACCATTATGAACGAAGACCATGCCAATTCGAGTGAAAAACGTATGCCTTTCGACGATTTTTCAATTCCCTAGCGGCTTGCAACAGAATGTCGAGAAGTGGAGATTAGAAGCTCTGCGAATTTAGAACTTCGCGAGATATAAATCAGCTGCTCACCATACAAGATACGTATCTTGATACTCCCTTTCTCGACGTTGTTGTGAATTGTTTGATAAATAATGTCCTCAATATACTCTTGCTATTCATTTGACGAACGGGCACAAAATATGAGGGAAATGAATAAGTGTTATCTCAAATACTTTCTCTTCATTTTTCCATCCATCCAAGTATTGAGATTTTTGCCCCTGGTTCTTTTCCTTCTCTTCAGCTCTCAATTTCATCCCTCGCCGCACACTCGACGGAGGATGCCTCCCCTCTCCTCCCCCTCTCGCATCAATCAATCGCCTCCCTCCCCAGTGACCCTTCTCCCTCTTTCTCTTTCCTCCATTTCGCCAAACCCTCACCCACCCTCCTCCACTCTCTCCCTCTTCGTATTGACTTCGTTCTTGCGCTCTAGTCCCTCGTCGCTCCTGTCTATGCTTTTATTTTCACTCCTTTTCAGATCTTTTCACGATCTCCGGTGCTTCCATCTACACTGGAAGCAATTCGAATGGGCCTTTAAGAAGTTTGCATGAGACAAGAACAACAACATAACTACGAAATGGATCATCTTATCAAACTCGGATAAATGTGAGTCATATTGAAGATTTCTGAATTACTGGCCTCAATGTCCGGCAAATTCGGTGGATTTATTTAATTTTCAGGTGGTATATCAACATAAATCGGGAGATCCCTAGGAATGGCAACTTACTTTCGCTAGAAGCACAAGATGAAGCTACGAACCAAGAGTAATGTAATTGTTGTAACACTGTGAGATAAAGTATGTTCTCTAAATAATCGTGTTTCCAATCGCAACGATTTTCGATCAGAATACAATGAATACAATGGTCAACGGGATTTTAATTTGGAGACTCTCAATTTTTCTGCTTCCACTCTTATCCTTGGATATGAAGGAGCATGCATGTTGTTCTCCATCCCTCGATCTCCGCCCTTCGTCCACAACACGGCTTGACCATGTCCATTGATCGTTTCTCCTCTCCTTTCTCTCCTCTCTTCCATCTCTCCATCCCATCTCACTCCGGCCACTCCAGACAATTGCCTGGCACTCCCGTCCGCCGTCCGTGAATTCCAAATTTCTCTCTTTCCTCCTTCTGCTATCTCAATTCGCTCCCTTCCTTTGTTTCTCCGTCCAATCTCACATCCATAGACCACTCCAGCAACAGTACAGAAATAACTTGCCCGGCACTCTTCCACTTCTTCCACATTTATCTACCCCTCCTTCTTCCATCTCCTCTCCTCCCTCTCCTCATCTCTGCAATGACTCATCATCCTTCACCTATCCTCCATCGTCCATTCTCGCAATAGTGCGGCCAACTTCCTTCCACCATCCATCCATATGCCATCTTTCCTTCTTCCTTCAATCTCCTCTCCTCACTCCCTCCGTCCGTTCCTCCTTCGCCTGAATATTCCAATAAAAGTACAATGGAGAGGAGGGAGGGGACATAAATTGTTCGGCTTTCCCTTCTGCCGCTCATCCATTCCACATTCCCTCTTCCTTCTTCTTCTCCCATCTAGACAATTCGTCTCTGATCGTCTCTGATCGTCTCCCTTTTCTTCATATTGAAACCATCCTGGCTTCTCACCTCTTTAGCTCAACTCCATCATCATCTTTCCTCTGTGACCGCTTTCCCCGTCAATAATTCAATATCAATGCTCTATCCTCCGTGTATTCCATTTATCTTGCTCTCCTGTCCAACTTCCTTCTCCTGATCTCTACGTGATCCCAGCAGCTTCCATCAACACTGGAAGCAGTGCTCACAATTGATAAGACAACTTTATTGAAGGTGCGGAGTTATCCTCGTAGAGTCGTCCAATCCTTTGATCCAAATCCTTGAATAAGCAACAATACTTCCAGATTCGCCACTCTTCGCCCTCACTAAGGCTCTCTCGACAGCTGCAGTCCTTCTTCCGTTATTTCTTTGGAGCGCATGACGGTGGAAGATGAGGAAGAACTGCGTAAGAGAATCACGATGAGGATGTGCTGTTGAAGTGTGCCCTGCTCTGCAGTTGCCTTTAATGAGCTCGGAGGCTGGTAGAAACCGCGAAAGGAACGAGCTACTACTGGACAAGAGTAAAAGGCATCGATTAATTGTAAACCATGTTCGGTCTGTGTGCGAATAAACTCTTTTACTCGTTATCTTGCTTCTTCTCACATTACTTGAACAGTTTCTCAAGGACCTACTCCGATATTCGTAAGCGAAGGAAGGGGTATCTAGGGAGAGAGGGGAATACGTAATTACCTGTCCATTCATCACCTTCTCCTCCCTTTCTCCATCCTTCCGCTTCCCACTATACTACTCCAGCCTGCGGAAATCATCGTAGTCTAACCCTCCTTTTTCTCGATATACCTCTAATTAGAATCGAATCTCGTTATCTTCATTTCGTGTGCTCTCTCGTGCAGAATGCGGTGCTTTTCCTTACTTGTTACTAGAGCTCGTAATTCGGGACGAGTCATTCGGTATCGCACCGAGTCGGGCGCTCGAATTGCGAAGAGTGAAATGACTCGATACCACTCCCGGAATCGTGAAGAAATCCGATACCGGAGCACTTTAGGCGCGTATAATTCGGCAACTACTGCATGAAATCTAATAAAAATCAGTTCTGGGGCATAACTAAGGTAGCTCGTTCGATTGATGTAAAAATTATGGCATGAAATTTATTTTGAATTTTTGAGCTTGGTAGATCGCAAGTCGAGTAATCGACCTGAAACAAGTGTGGTTGAGTTTCCTAGGCATACTGAGCACTGCTATAGCATTTTGACTCGATTCGGAAACTTGGGGTCTTCTTTTGATGATGTTCAGTTGGCTCCTCAATGCGCTCGATCCAAAACTGAAACTGTATAGGAATTGGTCAAATATGTGGCTGAAAGATCTAAAACTTGACCAAGGAAAGAAAACAGGGAGAACGTTTAAAGAGGGCTTCCGAAAAACGATTCTGAATACAAAAATTTACTATACAGAATCGAGCCAAACCTCGGGGGAATAGCACGAAAGTGGGGAAACTGCGAGCAACCACTCGGTAAACGCGGACGGGGTCGAAATGATGAGAATAATTGACTGTGAGAGTCTCACGATGCAAATCGCGCGGTTATTGTTTGCGAAACGAGCGATTTTGGGTCATTTTCGAACCCTCCGGTATCGAGTCAGTCACGAGTTAGACGAGCCGGTATCGGGTTTCCCTCCCTATCATTCTTCATTCGCGGGGACTCGTGGTATCGGGTCGTTCTGTTTCTCGACCTCTACTTGTTACTAGTCACTTCGTTGCCTTTCCCCCTCCCTTTTTCTCGTCAAACCATCTTTCACTCATAGAACACCATCCAGCTCAACTCAAATCATGAGAAAAATAACTAAGCATTCTCAACTGATAACTAGCTCTTTTTTCGAAACTGTCTTCGTTTACGATTCTGATCTTCCTTTCCAGATCTCTATCCGATCTCAGCAGCTTCCACCAACACTGGAAGTACCTTCAGTTGATAAGACAACTTGATTAAAGGTGGAGAAGTCTTATTATTGTTAGAGTCGACCAATATTTTGAGACTACATACCATGTCTTCGAATGTGCGTCAATACTAGGAGTATTCAGATTTTTCTCGAAGTCGCAGAGGACTAATGCTCTGCAAAGATTTCAGGGCGTACGGAATTTGATGAAGAGTATCAACTGCGTGAGAGTCACGCTCAGGATATGCTACTGAAGTCTGCTACACAGTTGCTTTTATTGAAGTAGATGAATGCTGTGATGAAGCTTCGGCTTCCGACTCTCGCTTCAACAAGGCTGAGATAGACTAATTGTAAATCCGACTGTGTGCGAATAAACCATATCCTCGTTTCTTCTTCTCACGTTACTTCTACATATTCTCACGGGCCTACTCGGATATTCGTAAGCGATGGAAGGAGGTAACTGGGGAGAGAGGGGAATACGTAATTACTTGCTCCTTCATCGCCTCTTTCCCTACACTTTCTATCTCCACCCCCTCTCTTGTTATAGTAGAGTCCCCAATCCCTAGTAATTACACACGTCATGTTTCACCCTGATATCATTCCTTGACATGGCTTCCATGCTTATCTATTGACCCGCTCTCTGTCCATCTTTCTGTCATCTCGCTGGCGCCTTTTTAATGGCCCGGCTATCCTATAAATTGACTCACCTTCGCTTATCGAGAGGAGGGAGTTCTCGCATGATAAAGTAGCTGTGATTTGATTGTGAGTATCTACCCGCAAGACAGGGGATGTCTCCCTCAAGGAACATAGTCACCAGTTCCCTCTTCCCTCGTCACTATTCACCCGCTGCACCACTTCCGCTCAGTCGACGGAAAGAAAGGATCGTGATGAAGGTTGTTTAGCTGGGCTGAATGTGCCGTCTGTAAGGTTGTCGTATCGGGTTACCTTATTGTATATCGGGCTAGGACAGGGGTTACAGGGGGCTCTCTCACTCGTCTCTCGCAATAGGGTTGTTGCACTATTTAGTCGCATCCGTAGGACGTAGCCCCTGTAACCCCTGTCCAGAATCACCACCGAATATGACGCCTATGTTAGGGTTCCGCAAGTGAAACGTTTCCCATTTGAAACGTTTCTCGAGGGAAACGTTTCCCATAGTTTTTCATTGTTCAGTGTTTCTCTAAAACTCAATTATAAGGAGAAACGTTTCTCTAATCCAATCAGACCATTGTTCACGTTTCCTCTAGTGTTTCACTTGCGGAACCCTAATCTATGTACGTCAATCCTTCCCTTTCCCACCTGCCTGCCTGACCTGCCTACGGAAATCATCGTGGTCTATCCCCTTCATCCCCATCCCTGTTCTTCACTATTGTGGAAACCAATCTTGTGGTTTCTCCATTCCCTTCTCGTGGCCTCTTTATTCAAATTTCTGCCTTCTGCTTCCTCCTCATCTTTCATACGTAGTGGCCTCGCTCAATTGATCCGATAGCAATGCAACTCATCGAGTTTTCTACATTTTCATTACCTCACGCTGTGGAATAGCGAACTCTTTTTTGCGTGCATTTCTTCGTATCCGACTCTGAGTATTCGATTCAGATCTCTACACGATCTCAGCAACTGCCATCGAGACAGGAAGTTGATCAATCTTTACCTTTCTCCGGATCTATCGTTATGCACAGTGATGGTCACTTTCTGGGGACTACGGACATGAAGGAGGTGAGGAATTCCCTATCAATATTGAAAATGACAATGTTGAGGTGATTACGAAGTTACTTAACTCCTGGGAAATGTTAATGGTTCAAGACCGAAGGAGATTGATAATCTCGTCATGTGAGGCTGCTAGAAAACAACAATGGAAGGCAGAGATGGAAAGGTAGTATTTGAGATTGAGCAAATTACTTATTTGTTCTATTGCAGAATGCGGAAAGAATGATGGATCATTTTTTGCTGTTCCGGGAGTGGTGCGATTCTTAGGCGAACGCACTGATATGGAGTGACCAGCGACTATTTCAAGCTGACTGGGAATATCACAATTTCTTTGTAGAATTGTACCTGTGGATAAACTATTCGTCTCGATTGTATTATTGGGCTAGTTCTTGAGAATTCTAGTTCCATCGAGTCCTATCTCTTTTTCCATCTCATCATCTCTCAAAAACACCCCAGTATCATTTCGCAATCTCTCTTTTGCCCGTAATGGATCAAGGCAGAGGATGGGAGAAATGAATACTCTATCGTCTTGTCTGTCCATTCTCCTTCATCACTCCAATATTCGTAAACGAAGGAGGTATCTAGGGTGAGAGAGGAATACGTAATTACTCGCCCATTCATCGCCTTCCCTCCCCTTTCGTTCCCTCTCCCACTCTACTACACTTGCGCGCGGAAAGCATCGTGATGCAACAAATCCAAAGATAGCAAGAATTCTTCTTCCGCGTTGTGAAACGTCGTTGAATAACACACCCGACGATGTCTGTTTATCCCTTCATATTAACATAATCGAGAGCGTCTCTCTCGATACTTTCAAATCTTTTGGTGGCCGTCCGGTGAGAGAGCGGGCGAAAAAAAGAGCGCATCGACATTACCTCTATGTGTAACAATTCCTTCTCTTGAATATTTTTTTTCGAGGATTGAGAGCGTTGGCCCCTCACTAGCTCACGAGCCTTGGTTAGTTCTCCGTTATCAACCTGATCTCTGTGGGGAAACTCCTACGCCAACCGGCAAACAACTGCCCGGCCGCCCACTATATAAGTACCTCATCCTCTCGAGGTGACGCCACTCTCAACGTCCCGTGTTGAGCATGCGATCCCTCTTCTGTCTTCTGCTTTTCGCTGCGCACGATCTAACGCATGCAGGCGAACGCCGGTGGCACATCAACCTTGCCAACCACTGCCCGGTCAGCGTCGAGGTACGCAAACGCGTATGTAAAGAGTCTCGCCACTCTGTTTGCAGATAACTCAGTACAGCCAATTTGGACCAACAATCGATGGAAAATTCAAGATAACGGAGGATAAATTCACGCTTGCTCCGAACGCGGTCAAAGTCAAGGATTTTCCAGAAGTGTCCCTCATAGTTATTGAAGCCGGTGGAAAGGGCGCGTCGAAGGAAATCGGTGTGGCCGTTGGTTCCTCGGGAGTGTCCAAGCATTTCCCCTATTCAATGGAGCGTCTGAGCTACTGGCGCGGCTTGAACGCCACTGCGGGAACGGCATTTAAGACGGGCGTGTCGATCGTTCCCACTTAGTAAATGCACGGCACGAGGATAATGCAAACCAGACATTGTTTTCAGTGGAGGCCACGCTGCGGGTACCAAGCTGTTTTGCGACTCAAGCAAATGCAAGAGAGTCGACTGCACTCCTTACGATGAAGAGCATCACATCAGCGAGTATACCTGGGAATTCAAAGAGTATCGCCTCCCCATTGTGGAAGTGGTAAGCAGCATTTGAGAGAGGAGTCGAACGATAACCACCCATAGGTCTCGAGGCACATTTGTTCCTACCACGAATTCCTCACCACGTCCTCACCATATGATCATGGATTACGATCCTCACATTTAGATGCTCTCACTGTGCCAGAGTTCATTTGAGTATTTTGAGACTAAATGATCTAAGATGTCCATCTCAACCCATCCCGCTTTCAACATCACCTACTGCGCACCACTCCCTCCAACTCGCTAAACATCTCTTCGAATCACCATACTCTGCCATTCAATAAACTAATTCACAAAGACGGAATAAATAATCAATGAATGAATGACATGTGGTATCTCATGAACAAAGATAGCCAAATGGAAATAATCATATTTATGAACACTAACAAGGCAACAGAACAATCCTCTCAGCTAGGGCACAGCTCGCTCCAGATCGCTCTCGTTGCTGCTCGCTGTCCCCTTATATACTCGCACGATCCAGTCCAGTTCTCAAGGGCATGGTTGGTTGGTTGGGCAAGGCAAGGGCTTCCTCCATTGTTCCCTTTGCTGCGCCAATTCGACGATAAGCTTGCGCATAGGTGGAACGGTTCCCACCAAACACATTCACACGGTGATAAGCACGTAATGTGATAGCAAGGTCTATGGGATAGCTCCTATATAAACCCAATATTCTACTTCCTCTTATATTCCAATTCCTCCCGTTCTACTACAGTTTGCTATTTCTTCTTCTTCTAACGT
The DNA here is from genome assembly GCA_900490775.1 of Pristionchus maxplancki. NCBI lineage: Eukaryota > Metazoa > Nematoda > Chromadorea > Rhabditida > Neodiplogasteridae > Pristionchus > Pristionchus maxplancki. The sequence goes on from LS594418.1 coordinate 143,563, forward strand.
CGCTAGTAGCAATAAGTTACAGTCTATCCCAATCGGAGTTACTACAAGTCGATACAACTGTATAGTTATCATCAAGGAAATCGTCGCCCTCCATTTGATTTCATGAAAACAGTCACCCTAATAGGTGCTTTACTTTCGCACGCCGAAATGCCGAAAAATTGTGTGCCAAAGTAATAAATTTTTTACAGCTCCAACACCGAAGCGCAGTCCTGCGCATGATTATGATTTCCTACAAGCCGGTATTCATGACAAAGACGAGATCATGCACCTGCTCCTGGAGCAGTTTCTCGCGAGTGAACCGCACGCGCTGGTGGGTTCTAGTGTTGACAATTCGGCATTCGTCTCTCCTCAATTAGCGTGCTCTCTCGTCAGTCAAACGTGCGAGATAGCATGCGAAATGAGGAGAGATGCGAGCCGAATTGTCATCACTAGTGGGTTCCTTAGTGGATGCTTGTGCCACAGGTACTTTGGATGGATTTGGAAGCCTGAGTGGAGCAGAACAAGTGCATTACGAAGATGAAATGACAAACGGACATACGGACTAGTGATGACAATTCGACACGCGCCTCTCTCGTTTAGAATGATCTCTATGTAGTCGGACAGAGAGACGAGAGAGCACGCGAAATGAGGAGGGACCTGTGCCGATTTGTCATCACTAATACGGACATACACTTGATGTGTTGGTGATGACGATTAAAGATACCGTTCAGGCGCTCGGAGTCACTCCCGAGAGTGGTGGAGACTTCGTCGATGGGGTGGTGACGAAATCTCTCGCGTTCCCCTTTAGCTGTCGCGTTGTTCACAAACCGACCGGCAAGGTTGGCCCGTCAACATGATCGAGTTTGGTAATGATAATTACAGCTAGTCGCCGTCCACTTGACCTCCGTTTGCGAACGTGAAGACAAGGTTGTGTCCATTTTCAATAAAATAATCGTGCCGACCCCAGGACGATTCGTGTTCCGCTCAGGAAATGGACGAGGGAGCGCGCATGTTCGGTAAGATGAGGCACTAGGACGGATGAGAACCGCAAGTAGGCGAGAGACAACCGTTATGCCAGAGACGGTATCGCGAAATAGTTCTCATCCGACCTAGTGCCTAAGATGATGTGGACAGTGTCTCTACCTAATCGCAATCTCTAGGCAGACAAATCGACTAGGGGGATCAAGTCGTTATTCGTCTCCGCTCATTCCTTGCCAGATCTACTCCTCTATTTGTCTGTCCAGAGAATGAGACTAGACAGGGACACTGTTCATCGAATAATAGGTTCCAAAGCATACTTTCAGTGACCATTTTCAAGAAACTTGAAGCGAAATTCTGGCAGTGCCGTCCCGACGCGAATAAGGTATTGCAATTTTTACAAAAGAATACAAAATTTAATAATTAATAAAGGTGATCCGGAGCGAATTCATCGTTGTCCATCCGAAGCACCAACGACGCGGAATCGCGCAACGCATGCTGCATTTCCGCCTAGATTTGGCGCGCCTCAGGGTTAATTTCACCAAGAAAAACGACAATAAATAAGCGATATTAGGCGTCCGGATTCGATGGAATAGTGTCCGAAGCTTCTTCGATCGCAAATCAAATGCTCCTGCAGAAGAACGGCTACGAAGAGGTGGCGACGGCAGACCCGTAC
>LS594418.1:173450-184960 GCA_900490775.1 Pristionchus maxplancki
GAACGCTTCCCGAACTTTCGACGAGGGAACGCATGCAAATACACGCGCGAGTGCGCGACATGGGACGACCACGACCGCGCCTCACGGAGTACTGTAGCGTGAGGTGAAATGGATTGGAAAGTGATTGAATTAAATATAATTATTTAATTAATTGAATTATTGATGTATTTGGGTAGCAAATTCATGGAATTTGGTACATACCTATCCCAGTCGCAGTCGATCATGTCGAAATAAACATCAATAAAATATTCACAACAACGAGTAAGAAAAACATAATAAACATAAGAAAAATGGCTTAGACACCAAAACACATCATTTGGAGCGAAAATAATGTTGGCAAAAGATTGATGTAGGGAGGCGGAATCGAACCTGCGTCGACGATTGCGCGCTAGATAAAGCTCTGTAGAACCAAATTGGGGAACGAAAATCAAAATTTGGAAAAGTCAATTCGATGCACATTGATAAGGGCTATCGAATTAGCATAATCATTTTCCGTACAAATGAGATCTTGATGATTTTAAAAATCAAAAACTGTTCAAAAATGCACTTTTCGAGGTGTAACTCAATCAGAAATGCATGGAATTGCATGATTTCAGAGCTTTAGGCATAACTTTCGATTCCCTATCGAATGGTATACAACACATGGTGAAATTGTAAAAAATTTTGGTAGTTCAAAAACCCGCGAATTTGCATAAAAATTTGGTGGAAGCGTACCCAACCCATAGGCAGTGCCCACACAAAATTTCAGCTTGATTGGACAATGTTGAATCCTTGTGCCACCCCCTGCTGACGACCATCCCGCTCTTACAGAGAAGGCGTTTTAAGATTGATAACCCACTAGATTTTGACTAGTTTGGAATATGTTTCATATATAACACGATAAGTAGTGACAACGAGCGTGGTTAGTAAGTCGATGGAAACTGGGGGGAAAATAAATTATCGAAAACAAACCCGATTCGGGATGCAAGACGAGTAGATGATGCCCATCTCCTAATTATCTGCAATTATCGATTTATCGCGAACTGATTAGACTGAAACTGAGACGAGTAGGGTAGAATATCGATCGGTTTGCGAAAAACAGACACAAAAAGCGTGAAATCTTCTTGAAATCTTATTGCGCGAGCCACGGATGGTCAGAAACACTGGAGCTGGGAGGCTGGAGAAATGAGTAATCTATGGCGGTGAGCAACACTGTTTTCTACATTTTTACTCAATAAAAAAATAAAGAATTCAAGAGAACGCGAACATTTATTGCGATGAGTCACGCTCTAGCAGCGTTCTATCCTTATAATTCCCAAATTTTTACTTTCGAAAATACAAAAATAATAAAATACGAAAAGATTTCGATGACTCAACATCTTTTGCAAAAGGGCAGAAACACAGGGACATAACGGAAAGCCGGCAACAAAGCAACACAACCGAGTAATCCCATGTGAGAGTGGCAGACAGTCAGAGTTCTCGCGATGAATATTCCGACTCTCTCACTTCGCAATGCACTCTCATCGGTCAGAGAAGCGAGATAGCAAGGGAAAGTGAGAGCGCCTGACAGTCAGAGTTTTTCTCGAGATAGCTGTAACTGCAGAGGGTAGATCGAGAGAGAGAGAGAGAGAGAGAGAGAGAGAGAGAGAGAGAGAGAGAGAGAGAGAGCAGGCAAAACTGAGAGAGTGCTGACAACGAGTAAGAAATTCTGTGCGCTTTCCGTGCACAGAACCAGCGATATTTGCACAAGCCGAGCACTTCGAACCTGAGATACCACTCTCTCCATTCAGCACGCTCTCTCGCCCTGACTGATTGAAAAGGTTACTGCTTCCAGTAGATCTAATCCTGGAAGTAACGAGATCTCTCTGCCTTCCATGATCCCTGGGTGGTCAGACGGAGTGAGAGAGGGGGAGAAATGGAGAGAGCATTACCTGGATAAATTATGAGCGTATCAATTTCGCAAGAGGGACTCGCTGGAGGTAGCCACGTGGCAGGAGGAGTGAGAGACCACGCCCTCCTTGTTTCCAGTGCTCTCTCGCTACTCTGATCGGAGAGAGACCAGGAGGGATAGCTCTGGTTTCTCCCAACCACTAGGCAACCATTACCCCAACCACTTGGCAGGGCGCATCCCACCTAGTGGTTGGGGTAATGGTTGCCCAGTGGTTGAGACGCTGATTGCCTAGTGGTTGAAAAGGAGTAGGACTAATTGATCGATAATTGTATGAGCTTGTTGATAAAGAGATGGAAATTGTGCTTGCAGTTGTTGATCATTTCTAGAAATTATTCTCGCCAGAAAGTGTGTGTATGACGAGCTTTGTGTCTTGGCAACCTTTGCCTTATCAGTCACACTCGATAGCCGGACTCTCCTATCGCCCTTTCTTTCCATCTTTTAACCCACAGATCTCTTCATTTCTTTCTCTCAATCACAATCCGATCTATCACTGAACAAAGAGAACGGTTGATTGGAATGAAGTTCGTTCATTAAGTATCAATAAATGGTACAAGTGAATTATAATCAGATCACTGGCAATGTGATGGCATACTCGTAAAGGGGGTGAATGCGGAATGTGATGGATTGAAAGTCGAGGACAGAAAGAAGGATTACGGTCAGAACTTCTACTGGGCCTGGTACAAAGGGAATTACGATAGCTCAATGGAATGCAGGAAGGCTCAGAACAGAATGAATGGTCAGATCTCCAACTAGTCCAGGAGGGGGGAAAGGATTACGGTAGATCAGTTTCCCTGCAAGACCCACTTCAAGCCCGTTTCGATGCCTGCGCCGGTGACCGCGGAACAAGGCTCGATGCACCACTGAAAATGTTAGGGTTATCGAGGAATTTCTCTTATTTGAACGTGCGGTGATCTTAAAGAGTGCGTCCATGAACAACTCACTTGATGAAACGAGTTGTCTAAGCCCAGTTCTTTTCTGATCAGCTCTACACTGGCCACTTTACAGATCTTCCGCTCTTGCAGGTCAATTTTGTTCGCCAGGATGAGTGTCCGAACTCCTGAATGAGATATGTTTCACGATAAGTATTGATGCGGATGGGGAAAGGAAGGATGATATCGAGATAGTGGAGAGTTCCAAGAAAATTGTTTCGGAATGAAATACTCTTTTTGTGTCACACGTGTACAATGAGCAATGCTCCGAATCATAATTGCGATTGAAATAGAATTTCCAAGGAATGTCAGGGAATGTTTCTACTCTTCTTGCATTTTCAAACCTCTATTGTACACCACTCACCCTGCATCGACTCGAATCCCAGTATCTTGTGTAGTTGCTCCCTAGCCTCTCCTAACCGCGTAAAGTCGGAACTGTCGACAACGTAGATTAGGGCCTGAAATAGCAGCATGTTTCAAAGTTATGAGGAAATGCTACATGTCGAAGATGTTTTTTTAATTATTCTCTATCGTTTCCATATAAAATATTCCATTAAGCCCAATATTGTTTAAAAGTGTTATACTACCTTTTACGTTTTTGTGAATAATTCCATTCCAATTGTACTCACATGAGCTCCAGCCAAGAAATGCCTCCAGAACGTCGTTTTCCTGTCCGTTCCTCCAATGTCGAACATCTTCATGTTGTAGCCGAACTTGGAGCACTCAAAGTAGTTGAAAGCTGTAAATATTTTCGAAATTAAGTCAAATTTAAATAATTTGAATGTGTTTTACACTGTGTTACTCGCTCCCGTCAAGTCCACCAAAAGGGCACGCAAATCGGATGAAAGAATAGCGACTTTCGACTTCGCTGAAGGGATTACGAGGGTATGTGGGAATCCCAGTTGCATAATTTCAACTGCATTCTATAATTATGCATTTTGATTTTGAGAAGAAGAGTCTCTGAGTAAATTCAACAGTTCGAAGGATCCTCGCACGCATATGTTTCACATAGATGCTATGCGAAAATTGTTGTGGTAATTCGTCGGAGAGCTCAATGAACAAACATGAAACTACTTTTCTGTCTAATGTAATTCTACCTACCATCTCTTTCTTGATTTTATATTGTTGCAGAACTCCTAATAAGCGTTTTTTTTTAATTCCAGAAGAACTCACAATACGTCACTTGCGGCGGTTCCTCCGGAGCCTTTCCCTCCCTCATCCAATTGATTATCGACGTTTTCCCGCCGCCCTCCAGACCCATTATCACGATCTTGCAGTCCTTAATGAAATGATTCGAATTATCATGAACAAATAAATTTTTGATTTCATTTCGTTGAATTAAACCATCTGTATCGAAAAGTCCTCAAAACATTAATTTATTATATTATTTTTTTAAATGTTTCAGGATTGATAACCCTTTGGGTTCAGACAAATGTGGAATATGTTTCAAATATAACACAAAAACTTTCAAACCAATGAATAGATTATTGGGACGGTGAATCTAGGTAAATAATAAATTATTTGGGGAAAACAAACCCGATTCGGGATGCAAGACGAGTAGATGATGCCCATCTCCTGAAATTATCTGCAATTATCGATTTATCGCGAACTGATTAGAAACTGAAACTGCGACGAATACGGTAAAATATCGATCGATTTGCGAAAAACAGCCACGAAAAGCGTGCAATCTTCACGCATTAGTCATCGTCCCTTTGCATGATTGAGTTGAGAGGAGTGATAGGGAAGGATAGGGAGAGATGGTGCTCTATCGATTTCGCGTGATCTCTTGCAAGGTAGAGGAGGCGAGATAGTCGGCAGAATCGAGTGAGTGTTAGGGAGGAAAGATAGGAAAGAAAGCTAGAAGGGCGTCAATGCTATCATCTGAAAACGTCAACGGCAAGAAATGGACTTTGGATTAAGTGATTTTCGAAAATCGCTTTTTGCGATGCATTCTCACACAAGAATCAAGAGTTGTTACAGCTCGGGTGAGTTGGAAGAATGGAATGAAATAGGAGCTTTGGGAGATGAAGAGTGGCGTCAAATGCTATCATCTGATAAGATTGCGCGAGCCACGGATGGTCAGAGACGCTGGAGCAGGGAGACTGGAGAAATGAGTAGTCTAGGGCGGTGAGCAACACTGTTAGCTACATTTTTGATGCAATACTTGCAGTTATAGTCTAAAGCAGCAGAGCGACAATGAATATTCACCAGAAAGACACGAATTCGAGAGAACGCGAACATTTCTTGCGATGAGTCACGCTCTACAGCTTGTGCAAAAGGGTAGGGCGAATAAAAAGCTTTCTATCCTAGCCATTTCTATAATTTTGGCCTGCGAAGATCACAGATGATAAAACGAATATTAGGATCGCACACGCTGGACAGATTGTGCAAAAAGGCGGAGAAGCGGGAAACGCTACCCTTGTGAGAGAGCAACAAGTGTTGTGCAAACGGACAACGACGAATAAAAATAATCCAATCCTATAAATTTAGAGAATTGTGCAGCGAAGAACACGAAAAATGAGAAAAAACGAGAATATTTCGATGACTCAACTGCAAAAGGGCAGAAACACAGGCACACAACGGAAAGCCGCTAGCAAAGTAGCTCAACTCGAGTAATCCCATGTGAGAGTGGCAGAGAGTCGGAGTTTTACTCGAGTAATATTCTGACTCTCTCACTTCGCAATGCACTCTCAGCGGTTAGAGAAGCGAGATAGCACGGGAAAGTGAGAGCGCGACAGTCAGCGTTTTACTCGAGTAAGCAGTAACAGAAGTGGTAGATCGAGAGAGAGAGAGAGAGAGAAAGAGAGAGAGAGCAGGCAAAAATGAGAGAGTGCTGACAATGAGTAAGTATTTCTGTGCGCTTTCCGTGCACAGAACCGCGATATTTGCACAAGCCGGGCACTTCTCGGGGGAACCTGAGACACTGATCTCTCCATTCTACATGCTCTCTCGCTCTGCCTGACTGGAAAAGGTATTACTTCCAGGGGAACTAATCCTGGAAGTAACGAGATCTCTCTCGTTTACCCATGATCTCAAGGTGGTCATACGGAGTGAGAGAGTGGGAGAAATGGAGAGAGCATTAACCTGGATAAATTATGAGCGTATCAATGTCGCAAGAGGCTCTCGTTGGAGAGAGCCACGTGGCAGGAAGAATGAGGAGACCACGCCCTCCTTGTTTCCAGTGCTCCCTCGCTGCTCTGACTGACGAGAAATAAGGAAGAATGAAGAGACGCAAGTCGTGATGAAATTGAGTCATCACTACGCAAGAGTAAGCAACCTGTCCGATATTTGTAATATCTGACCAGTATGGGAAGGAGGAAGGATTGATAAAGAAGGCAATTCCTCTCCAGCCCTTATCTCGAATGTAAAATGTCGACGAAGAATGGAGCGCACTGGAATTAGTAATGACCAACAGGAAAATACAGGAGATGCGAACATCCTCTGATTCGAAACAGAGGAAAAATGGTGAAAAATAGGAGAAATGAGCACGAAAAGATTAGAAAAGAAGGTTAGAAAGTAGAAATAAGGAGAAACTGCCACGAGAGGGATTGAGAAGAATGGCTCACCGATAACTCTAGAAACCCCAGCGAGTAAAGAAACACAGCTGGGCACATTCTTGCACAATGTTTTGTGCGGTTGGGCAAATACAAATAGAAAGGGTGAGAATAGCGGATGAGAATAGTTGCCTCAGCTGACGGTTTCAGTCTTTTTTTTTCGGAAAACTGCGAGAGCCCTCCCCCTGTTATGTTTCACGAACTCATCATAGAGCGGTCATTCCCCACTGATGCGTTTGGAATTGTGTGTTTTGAAGAAACTGCAGGAAAGTGGGAATAACTGCGTTTATCTGTGTGATCTTTCGGTGGACTTTCGTTAATTCCTTGTGAAGCAGTTCACGGTTTCTTGTCGGGTTTGGAGCACACACTGCAAATGTTATTTATTATTTTTCATTTGATCAGATCTACCGTATTGAACGCACAAAACAGGAAGGTTCACCCTAAGTCGAAGGCGTGAAACATAACAGCTAGCTGAATTTTATTTCAGAAGCACGTTAAATTCGCGGCTGCTATGTTTCACGAATTCGTCTTATGACGATCATTCCTGACTGATACGTCAACGAGTTAGCGAGAGTGAAATAAAGGTTAGTAAGCGCCCAATTATACTCTACCACCTCGATTCACATGGTGATTAACATATTTGGCTGCATTAATCTCCTGCAACTACCGTAATCCCTCAAAAAAATCGATAAATCTCTCACGGCGAGGGTCTTGCCATGAAGGCGGCGATCTGTCCGAGGTCGATCGCGTCCTTGTCTGAAGCGAGGACTGACTTTATTTGGGTACGGTATGTTACTGTAGTCCATAATGATATCGATTGCACTCACCAACTTTCGGGATTGCTTGCGTTGAAATCATCACGCATCCGGGCTTGAGCTGGAATGAGGTGGGGTTACGGTAAGGTTACGGTAGGGTTACGGTAGGAACCTCCAATACCGTACCTTCTCCGCAGCTTTGGCACAGCTGTTCTCATAGTCGAGGTGTCTGGTAGCTTTGGGCGCCTTGAAGAGGTCCAGATCCCTCTGGAAGGAGTACGGTACGCTACAGTAACCAGACAATCAATCGATACCGTACCTCGGGCACTTCAACTGTAAACTTGCCCTCGTCGTCCGTTGTGGCATCGATTTGCAGCTCGCTGCGGGACTCTGCAAGGGTTCGGTATCTCAGGCAATCGCTAGGTTACGGTAGGCAGGTTACGGTATCTCTAGGATTACAGTAACCCACTCACTAGGGATGTCTAAACGGAAAACGGCGAATCGTCCCTCTCATTCTTCATATCGGAAAATCCGTTATGCGGCCGTGCCCTCTCATTTTCAAAACGGCGATCCGTTTTGACCATTCTGCCGTAATGGAATGCACAGCGTGTCAGAGAGGCAGAACTCCTTTGTTCTCCGCGTCCGACCCCTTTCCATGGTCACTCTAACACAATGGTTTCATAAAACCGATGAAGCATATCCCTCTTCTTGATAAGGCTAAAATATGCAAATTTAAAATAACATCGACTTTGAGCAATGTGCAAAGATGCGAGTCTCTTGTTTCTGGTTCCATTGAAATATTTTGAATGTTGGCTCGAGCACTTTCGATAATCACAAGTTTCTCGTTAGATAACTCGACTTCCGTACCGTCAAGCGGGAGCAAAACGATACACTCACGCTATTTTGCGCTATTTTAGCCTAAAAACGACTATTGGCTGGCAAATCCGCGAGAGTTGATAAAAAGTCGCCATTTTTGGAGTATAAGCCCTCGAGGTGATTACCTAAAAGGCGTTTTCTTAGTTTTTTGATAGGGCTCTTCTAAACCATATATCTCGGGTACGGTAATGTGGCACATTGGTGGTGTGAAAATGTGGTGTATGTGGTGCATTCATCAAAATTAGGGCCTAGGCGCGTTTGAACATTTATTTTGACGTTATTTGGTGTATTCAGGTCCGGAAATGTCAAATGCAGCATTCCAACTTAACGGATACCGCTTTTCCCATCACACCACGTTTTCACACCACCAAAGTGCCACATTACCGTACCCGAGATATAGGGTTTAGGAGAGCCCTATCAAAAAACTAAGAAAACCCCTTTTAGGTAATCACCTCGAGGGCTTATACTCCAAAAATGGCGACTTTTTATCAACTCTCGCGGATTTGCCAGCCAATAGTCGTTTTTAGGCTAAAATAGCGCAAAATTGCGTGAGTGTATCGTTTTGCTCACGCTTGACGGTACATAGAAACCCCCACACCATTATTATTATTGGAAAGGTAATGAACGATGCTACTTTTTAATTAGAGCCGAATTTTTTCCTTAGGGTAACGTTTTCGAGAAACATGCAAAAATACCCTATTTTCTTGCTTAACTCGAACGAAACAAAAAATATGAAAATTCAAATCCAATTAATAAGTAGCGCAGTCCATCACCATTCCAACAATAATAATGGTCGGGGGGTTTCTATGAACGGAAGCCGAGTTATCTAACGAGCGAGACTGATAACGACACGGCCTTACAATAAACGGCCGCATCAAATGAAGTGGATACGTTTCATTGGAACCATATGTAATTTTGCGCGATTCTCCCTCTCATTATGCGTTCTCCACCGCTCAGCTCACTCGAGAAGGGCGAAAATAACAAGGAGAGCAAAGAGGAACACGCGTTCGCTTCGGACGCGATAATTGGATTATCTACCCTCTCTGACACGCTGTGGAATGGGGGAGAGCGGTCACCCAAGAAAGGGGGAAATAGGATGAGTTTCAGGAAAACTATATTATTTCATTTCATTACGGATATCCGTAATGCTTCGACCCATAACGGATAACCGTTATGTTGAGAATGATTGGGAAATTCGACTCGGCAAACCGGTATGAAATCCGTTTAAACAACCCTACCACTCACTTCCCTGCATCGTTCTCAGGTACAGCTTGGCTCCTCCGATCGGAGCCTCCTTGCACATGATCTGGCCTGAATGGGAGAGCTTCATAGCTATTAGCTCATTACTAGCTAGTTTCTCATCGGTGGCAGAGGTACAAAATACCCCCGAATAGGGCACCTTCTTCAGAAGGAAAATACCCATACCAGTGATCGTTACTGATGACGCCATCATCACTGTCAAGGAGACGAAGAAGAGAAGGCGGATCATTTGGGTCGTTCGGGAGAGGCGTCTACTTCAGCCCGATGTGAGTACGGTTAGGAATGGGTAAATGGTGTGGAACCAGCGTTAAATAGTACTAATTCTGGCAAAGGCTCTCATCGGTTCTCATGTTCTTTCGTTTGTGCCAATATCATCCGTGCTACTGAATACGATAAACGAGCAGTGTTGTCGTCTCTCCATTCCACATGATCTACTGCCTGGCAGAGAGACGAAATAGTGCATGAAAGGAGAGCAAGGCCATTCATTCATTGTCATTCATTCAAATGATCGCGGTTCAGTGAATGCAGAAGTCAATGCAGCGGTAACGGGTGGGATGTTGAGTTGGTGATGTTTCTACTTCTATTCACGTGTTATCTCGTCGGGCAGAGAAGAGTGTTCTAGCATTTCAGTTGTTGGGGCTCACATATCCACATTTATCAAGGAACCTAATGAAGCTTACGAAGCCGAGGAGAATGTCGAAAAATAACTAATGTGGTCCCTCTCGATCGAAGATATTTATTTAACCAGATCATAACAACAGTTCATCGGACATAAATCGATCAATCAGTGAGTGAATACTCGCACTCCAGTGCGATTTCGTCGACCTTACTGTACACAGCAGACCACATCTTCTGCGCATACGCACTCGGCTGCCCTTTCCATAGCAGAAATGTGTTCTGAATAAGAAATTTTTTAGTTTTTATGTTTTTTTTGTTTTCAATCACATTAAATAAACGGCGCTCCTGCGGGAATCAGTGAAATTCATTTTGTTTTTCACCCAACTTCCCGGGAAAGTGCAGGAGCGGGAAATATTCATTACCGATTTGTCGTTCAGGTGGATTCCCAGATCTCTCCCGATTTGCAGCACTCTGTGCTCGATAGATAAATGACGACGAAGAGACGACATAATGCGCTCCTTGAATTAAGAAAAAATTTCAAAAAGCGACTCGAGAAGGGAAGAGCGTTATGCTGCGAACAGTGTCGACGTCTAGACGATTTCCCTGGAGACAAATCGTCTAGACGATTTTGGGGGAGACGGACTCCCTCTCATTCTCACTCTCATCGAGAAGGGGGAATGGTCAATCTGACCCATTCTTGCCTCTCTTCTCCCATTGAAAACGGTCTTGTAGACCATTCCCCCTTCTCGATGAGAGTGAGAATGAGAGGGAGTCCGTCTCCCCCAAAATCGTCTAGACGTCGACACTGTTCGCAGCATTAGTGATAGCGATTCGGCACGCGCCTCTCTCGTATCGAATGATCTCTCGCCGGTCAGAGAGAGGAGAGAGAACGCGAAATGGAGAGAGGCGAATGCCGATTTATACTAAAGGACATACCCGATCATCTCTTCTCTCTACAACCTCTAGAATGAGAGGAAGGAACTCAACGCGATAGAATCTCATGCCCAAGAGGACGTGACTGAAAGTTATTTCCGTTATTTTAAGGACGTTATTTGCTAATCTATTTAGAAACTAGGAAGCACTTACTAAGCAAGTAGTCTTTTATGCGATTGATCCGTGTCAAACTCACGGTAGAGCGCGGACAGAAATAAAGCAGCATTCTGCACCAAGCTCTAAACACGTTTAAATGAAAATGTTGTAGCTAAGACTGAAAGAATATCGCGCTCCAAACTTCAAATGTTTAACTCTGAGGAAAACGCACCACAATATTATCCAGTTTGAACAGTTTTATATTCTCAGTTAAATTAAAAGTGTACCTCCTTTTCCACAGATGTCAGGCCATCCTTAATTGCACTTAAGTCAATGAGGAGTGGTTGCTCTTTCGTCTCGTAGAGATGGTAGACATGAAGAAAGAAGACACCAGCCTGAACAAAAAGAAGTTCATTTTTTGAAGTAATGGAAGTCTCACATCCTCTCCCGAAACTGCATCTCTTCCATTAATATATTTGAAAATCCAGTATCGGGCGTATGCCTTGAGATCTGGAAAGGTTTTGTTAGGTCTAACAATATTTTTTTTCGAATATTTTTT